>NW_026507484.1:0-77327 GCF_026875155.1 Cherax quadricarinatus
CTTTTTTACCCTTTTTTCTAGAAGAGTTTTCCCTTTTTCCCTTCTTCTTACCTTTTTCTTTAGGGACCTTCCCTTTTTCCTTAGGGGTTTTTTCTTTTCCCCTTTGATCTTTTTAAAGGGTTTTTTTTTAAAAAAACCCCGCCCCCCTTGGTTCTCTTTCCTTTTTTTCAAAAAGGTTTTTTTTTCCTTTTAAACTTCCCCTCTTTCCCCGGAGGATTTTCCCCTTTCCCTTTTGGTTCCTTTTTTTTTGAAAAGGTTTTCCCTTTTTTCCTTTAGCCCCCCTTTTTTAGAGGAGTTTTCCTTTTCCTTGTAGAGAATTAGTTTTTCTTACTTTCCTAGCTCCAGGGTTTTTTTTTTTTCAGAGAGGTTTTAAGTTTAAAAAATTACTTACCTTGTTTTCTAGAAGGGGTTTTTTTTCTTAAAAGGGGTTTTCCTTTTCCCTTTTGGGAAAGGGTTTTTTTGGGGGTTTTTTCTTTTTTTTTTGTCCCCCCTTCCCTTATTTAGGGGGCCCCCCTTTTTATGGGGGGTTTTTCCCCCCCTTACCTTCTCTGGGGGGTTTCATACTTACCCTCTGGGGGGTTTTTCCCCTCATTCCTCTCTGGAGGTGTCCCCCTTAACCCCCTGGGGGGGTGTCACCCTTTTTCTTTGGGGGGCCCCCCCTACCGGGTGGGGCCCCCTTCTTTTTCCCAGAGGGCCCCCCCCTTTTTAAAAGAGGGGTCACTCCTATTCCTCTAGAAAGGTTTTTCTTCCTAACCTCCTCTAGAAAAGGGTTTTTTTTTGGGGTCATTACTCTCGCTCTAGAGAGGGTTTTTCCTCTTCCCAGCCCCGCTTAGAGGGGTGTCATCCTCTTTGCCTGCTTAGAGAGGGGTCGTCTAAAAGCCTTCTCTAGAGAGGGTGTTTTATTTATAGCCTCGTCTAGAGGGAGTCATCCCTTCCTGCCTAGAGGGGTTTTTCTTTAAGCCCCCTCTAAGGGGTTTTTTCATTTTAGCCTCGTCTAGGGGGTTTTTTTGGTTGGGGGGTTTTCTGTCCCTTTTGGGGGGTTGTTAAAGCCTCTGTCTAGAGAGGGGGTTTTTGTCTCCCTCCTTTTGCCTCTTCTAGGAGGGTGTACTTTTAGCCTCGTTTAGAGGGGGGTGTCATTTCTAGCCTCGCTCTAAGAGGGTTTTCTTCTTTGCCTGCTCTAGAGAGGGTGTCATTTTAGTCGCTTAGAGGGGTTTTTTTTTGGGGGGGTTTTTGTTTTTGGGGGGGCATTTCTTTGCCCCGCTCTAGGAGGGGCCCCCAGCCCCGCCAAAGGGGGTTTTTTAAAAAGGAGGAGGGACCCCCCCCCCCCAAGAGGGGGTTTTCCCCGCCCCTTTTCTCCCCCCGCCCCCCCCCAAAGGGGGTTTTCCCCCCTCCCGGGGGTTTTTGTTTTTCCCCCCTCCTGGGGGGTTTTTCATCTTTACTGCCTGCTCCCCCCGCTCTTCTAAAAGAAGGGGTTTTCCTTTGCCCCCGCCTTGGGGGGTCCCCCCCTTTTTTGTCATCTTTTTAGCCCCCCCGCTCTAAGGGGGTCATCCCTGTCTTTTTTGTTTTCGCCTCTTCCCTAGGGGGTTTTTTTTTGTGCTTAGAGAGGGTTTGTTTTTAGGCCCCCCCGGGTGGTTTTTGCTCCCTCTGAATTTTATCTTTCCACCTCTAGAGAGGGTGTTTTTTCCGGCTCGCCCCTTTTTTCTATCCCCGCCCAAAAAGGGTTTTTTTGTTTTTTGGGGGGGTTCCCTTTGCTCGTTCTCTCCCCCTTTCCCCTCTAGAAAGGGGGTTTCCTTTTTTTGGGCATTTTACTAGCCTCGCCCCTAGAGAAGTGTCACTTACTGCCTGCTCTGAAGGGGGTGTTATTTCCTAGCCTACTCTGGGGGGGTGTTCTTTTTTGCCTCGCTTGGAGGGGGGTGTCTCTTATAGCCTCGCTCTGAGAGGGTGGGATCTTTCTCGCCCCGCTCAAGGAGGTTTTCTTTCTTGGTTTGCTCTAGAGAGGGGGTTTTTTTTCACTTCTATCCCGCTCTAAGAGGGGGTCTTTTCCCAACCTCGCTTAGAGAGGGGTTTTTTCATCTACCTATATTCGCTTGGACAGGGTTTTGGGGCAATTTCCTACCCCGCTCTAGAGAGGTGCCCTTACCCAGCTCGTGTAGAGAGGGGGTATCCTCCCAAAACCTGTCTAGGAGGGTGTCGCTAATAGCCCCCTTTTTAGAGAGGGTGTCATCTTCTAGCCTCGTCTAGGGGGTGTCTTTTCCTGCCTTGCTCCCCAGAGGGGTCTCTTATGCCCCGTTCTAGAAAAGGGTGTCCTCTTATTGCCTCGCTCTGAGAGGGTGTCATTTATGCCCCCTTGAGAGGGTGTTCTTTTTGCCCTGCTCTTGGGGGGGGTTTTTTCATTACCTATAGCGCTCTAGGAGGGTTTTTCTCTTATTGCCTGTTAGGGAAAGGGTTTTTCTCTTACTAGCCCCGCTTGAGGGGGGTTGTCTTTTCTTGCCCCGCTCTAGGAGGGGGGCATCTTTCCCAGCCTAGCTCTAGGAGGGTGTCATTTTACCCATAGTGCTTAGAGAATGTGTACCCGCCAACCCCGCTCTAGGGGGTTGTCATCCCCTAGCCCCGTTGGAGGGTGTATCCCCCTAGCTTCTCTAGAGGGGTTTATCTGCCTGCCTCCTCTGAGAGGACGTCATCCTTTGGCCTCGCTTTAGAGGGGTGTCATCTTTAGTTTTTCTTAGAGAGGGTTTTTTCATCTTCCTAGCTGTTTTGAGAGGGTTTTTATCGCCCGACTGCAATGAGAGGGTGTCATCTTCCCGGAGGTTTACTCTACCCCTTTTCTTCGGGAGGGCATTTCTCTAATTCTTCCTCTAGAGAGCACAAAAAAATCCCCATTTTTTCCTCTAGAGAGGCTTTTTTACCATTTTTCCCGAGAGGCAATACCTTTCCAAATTTTTTCCGAGGGGCCCTTTCCTCTATCATTCTTCCCCCAGAGAGGGCCCATTACTCCCATTTTCCTCAGAAAGGGAACAACCTCTACCATTTTCTCGGAGAGCTTCCTACCATTTTTTAAAAGGGGCATTACCTACCTTTTCCCCCAGAGGACATTTACCTACCATTTTCCTCCCCAAAATTTCTCTACATTCCCCCAAAAACAAACTTACCATTCCCCCTATAAGGCCCCTACCATTCTTCTCCAGAAACTTTTTTTACCATTCTTCCTCTAGATAGACTTTTCTCTACCATTCTTCCTCTAGAAGAACATTACTCTCCCTTCTTCTCAGAGAGAGCATTTCTTACCATTCTTCCCCCGAGAGGCATTACTTACCTTTTTTCCCCTAGGGGAAAAGCATTACTTACCTTTTTCCCCTAGAGAGGCATTACTTCCATTCTTCCCCTTTGAGAGAGCATACTTACCATTCTTCTCTTTAGAGACTTAATCTCCATTTTTTCTAGTTTGGCATTTCTAATTTCTTCCCTAGTAGAGCATTACTCTACCATTTTTTCTCTAGAAAAAAAAAAGGGGATTATCTACCATTCTTCCTCTAGAAGAGAAATTATTCACCTTTTTCCTCTAATAGAGGCAATTTTTTTTACCAAATTTTTTAATAAAATTTCTACCTTTTTCCTCTGTAGGATTTTCTCTACCCTTCTTCCTTAGAGAGAAGCTTTTTCTCTCCCTTTTTTTTAGTAGGCATTACTTACCGTTCTTCCCCTAGATAGGCATACTCTACCGTTCTTCCCCAGAAAAGAGAATACTCTACCATTCTTCCTTAGAGGAGGGACTCTACCCTTCTTCTTAGATAGAGCATTACTCTACCCTTTTTTTCCTCCGAGAGAGCATTTCTCTACCTTCTTCCTTCCCGAGAGAGCATTTTCTCTACCTTCTTCCTCCGAGAGAGCATTTCTCTACCATTTTCCTCCAGAGAAAGCATTTTCTTACCCTTTTTTCCTCCCAGGAGAGGGGGCATTACTCTACCATTTTTTCCTAAGGAGGGGAAAATTAAAAAGAGAGGGCATTACTCTACCATTTTTTCCCCAAAAAGAAGAGGGAACTCTTTTCCCTTCTTTTCCCCTAGGGGAGAGCATTACTCACCCTTCTTCCTCCGGAAAGTTACCTACCATTTTCCTCCAGAGAGGCATTTCTACCTTTTCCTCCCAAGAAACAAAACCAATTTTCCCAGAGAGGCATTACTCTACCATTTTTCCCCAGAGAGAGCATTACTTACCATTTTTTCCTTAGGAGAGCATTATCTCCTTCTTCCTCTAAGAGACATTACTTAACCATTCTTCCTCCAGGGGAGGCATTACTTACCTTTTCCCTTTGAGAGGCATTACTCTACCCTTCTTCCTTGGAAGGCATTATCTACCTTTTCCTCTGAAGGCTTACTTACCTTTTCCCCTTGAGGAGATTACTCTCCATTCTTCCTCCAGAGAGGGATTACTCTACCATTCCCCCCTTGAGAGAGCATTTCTACCATTCTTCCTCTAGGAGGGGCAATTTCTCTACCCTTCTTCCTTGAAGAGCATTTTTCTCTTCCTTCTTCCCTTTGAAGGATTATTACCCTTCTTCCTCTAGAGAGGCTTCTCTTCCATCTTCCTCCGGGGGGCATTACTCTACCCCTTCTTCCCCCCAGAGGGAAAATTTCTACCCCTTCTTCCTCCAGGGGGAAAAGCATTACTTACCATTCTTCCTCCAGAGAGAGCATTTTCTCCCTTCTTTCCAGAGAGAGCATTACTCTACCATTCTTTCCCTTAGGAGAGAGCATTTCTCTACCCCTTTTCCTCAGAGAGACTTTTCTCTACCATTCTTCCTCGGAGAGAGCATTTCTTCCATTCTTCCTCAGAGGGAATTATCTTCCATTCTTCCTCAGGGGCATTTCTCTACCATTCTTTCCCCCAGAGAAAGCATTACTCTACCATTCTTCCTCTAGAGAGAGCATTACTCTACCATTCTCCTCCAGAGAAACATTTTTCTCTACCCTTTTTTCCCAAAACATTTTACCTTTTTCCCCGAGGAAAAAACTTAATTTTCCCCAGAGGGAGAAAGATTTAAAATTCCCTTTTTGGAGGGGCAAATTTTTTAACCCCAGAGAAAGCTTTTTAAACCCTTTAGGAGAAAAAGACATTTTAAACTCTTCAAAATTTTTTTAAAAAGAACATTTACTCCACAATTTTCAGAGAGGAACAAGGAAACAATACCCCAACCTCTTATGGCATGTTTCCCGTGTGGTTCAAAGTACAAATTTTTTACAACTTTCACTGTTGTTTTTACAATTACAGTGTGTAGCACTTTTACCCTCAAATGGTGCATACCAGTGGTTACACACCAGGGGAATGTTGTAGCACTGCACTGTGGTACCCCTATCAGTGTGTTGCACTATACGTGTGTAGCATGACGGGTACCACTACTCAGTGTGTGCACTACCAGGTGTAGCAGCACTGTGTGTACATACTCAGTGTGTAGGACTATCAGTGTGTAGCATGACTTGGTCCCCTATCAGTGTGTAGCACACACAGTGTATTGCACTGACTGTGTGTACCACTCAGTGTTTTAGACTTACAGGTGTGTAGCCTGCACTGTGTGTCATATCGTTGGGGAGCACTTAAGGGTTTTAGCCTGCCCTTTTTGGTGTACCCCATCAGTGTGAGCCTATCAGTGTGTAGCACCCCTTTTTGTGTACCACTATCAGTGTTTAGCATATACAGTGTGTGCACTGCATGTGTGTACCCCTACTCGGTTTTAGCACTAACAGTGTGTGCACTGCACTGTGTGTACCACTACTCGTGTGTAGCACTTACAGGCACAAGCAGTTGCACTATACAGTTGTGCACTGCAGTGGTCCACTTCGTAGGGAGCGCTATACAGGCATATGCGTGACTTACAGGCACTATGCATAGCAATACAGTGACTATGAGAGCACTATACAGTTCACTTGCAGTAGCATATCAGTGCATTGCGTGCACATAAGTGCACTTTGAGTACACTATACAGTGCACTTGCAGTTTCATATACAGTGCATAGCAGTGCCATACATGCCTATGCGTAGCACTATACAGTGCACTGTACAATGTGTACACTCCGATACTTCCTCACAGATGGGCGGTTCGGGGTTTGAAATGTGGGAAGGCAGGTGTGGAGAACATTGGTTTTAAAATCACCAAATCCTTCGTGGACCCTTTACTTTTGTGAAAAGCTGGGAAATTTTTTAAAGCATCCCTTTCTTAAGACTGGCACAATGATTACTTTCCCGCGTCGAGTTTGCCATTCCATTACTTTTTAAATTTTATGTGGTGTGTGTGTGTGTGTGGTGTGGGTGTGTGTGGTGTGTGTGGGGGTGTGTAGTTGGTTTTGGGGTGTGTGGTGTGGTGTGGGTGGGGTGGGTTGGGGTGGTGTGGTGTGTGGTGTGTGTGGTGTGGTTTGTGTGGTGTGGTGTGTTGTGGGTGTGTGAGTGTGTGTGGGGTTGTGGGGTGTGGGGTGTGGTGGTGTGTGTAGGTGTGTGTGTGGGTGTGTGTGTGATGTGGGGTGTGTGTGTGGTTTTGTGTGTGTGTTGGGGTGTGTGGGGGTGTGTATGTGTGTGTTTTGTGTGTGTTTTTTGTGTGTTTTGGTGTGGTTTGGGTGTGTGGTGTGTGTGTGGTTTTGGTGTGTGGTGGTTGGGTTTTGGTTGTGTGGTGTGTGTGGTGTGTGGTGTATGTGTTATGGTGTGTGTGTGGTGTGTGTGTGTGGTGTGTGTGTGGGGTGTGTTGGTGGTGTGTGTGTGTGGTGTGTGTTTGGGGTTATGGTGGTGTGTGTGGTGTGGGTGTGTGGTTGGGTTGTGGTTGTTGTGGTTGTGTTGGTGTGTGTGTGTGGTGTGGTGTGTGGTGTGTGTGGGGTGGTGTGTGTGGGTGGTTTTGTTGGTGTGGTGTTTGGTGGGGTGTGTGGAGTGTGTGTGGTTGTGGTGTGGTTTTTGTGTGTGTGGTGTGTCTATGTGGGTGGTGTGTGGTGTGTGGTGTGTGGTGTGTGTGTGTGGTGTGTGTATGTTGGTGTGTGTGTGGGTTTTAGGTGTGTTGTGGTGTGTGTGTGTGGGGTGTTGTGTGGGGTGTGTGTTTGGTGTGGGGTTGTGGGAGGGGTGTGGTGGTGTGTGTGGTGTGTGTGGTGTTTTTGTGTGGGGTGTTGGTGTGGTGTGTGTGTATTGGTGTGTGTGGGGTGTGTGTGTGTTGGGGTGTGTGGGTGTGTGGTGTGTGGGGTATGTGTTTGTGTGTGTGTTTGAGGGGTTGTGTGTATGTTTTGTTATGTGTGTGTGTATGTTTGTTGGTGTGTGTTTTGTGTGTGTGTGTGTGTGGTTGTGTGTGTGTGTGTGTGTGTGGGTTTTTGTCTACCCTGGTTGGTGTTGTGTGTGAGGGAGGGGGGAGGGAGGGTTTAGGGGGGGGGGGGGTTGTTTTGGGAAAAATCCGTCGTGTGGCACAAATTTGTTTTATTTTCTTTCCCAATTATCTACTCTCTCCCCTTATTTCCCTTTCTGGTTTACGTAATAATTGTTGCTGGTTATTATCATTTTCCTTTTTCCATTGAGAAGGATTCCCAGCTTCCTAAGTATTTTACTGTAATAACTACCGGGTAACACTGCCCGTTTGCCTGTGTAAAAGTTGTGTGTGTGAGTGTGTGGTGTGTTTTGGTGTCTTGTGCGGTGTAATGACTGGCTGCAACTTCTTTTGGGGGTGCACCCCCCTGGGACTTTACCCGACCCCCGCACCGTATTTTAATTTGCCCTTAAAAAAACTTGTTCCCCTACCTTCCCCCATCGTCAACCATTTCACATGTCTATGCTATTTCTATTTAATTTTTGGTAATAGCTTGCAGGGGTGACCGTATAAAAGTAGACCGATCAACGAAAACCACAAAAAGGGAATAAACTTGCGTCAATGGTGCGGTGACAGGGGCAGCTGCTGATGGACGTATTAGTCCATCGTAACGTAGGCCTTAAATCCCTATTAGTTGGAGATCCTTCACCCGTGATTGTTTACTAACTCATTATAATCTCATACATCCCGCTTCCTCCTCACGCGATGTCACTCTTTCACTGATGATAGTAAAAACACTTCACATTATATACACTCACTTCACTTATATGTATATGGCGTCACAACTTGTCGTGGAGTCACTTCTCATGCCTACCTCCGCTGGTTCAATGTGCAACAGCGCCTAAGACCCCCTACGGTTTGCGCTTTGAAATATTATGAATTCAGCTTCCTTCTCACTTTCTTTTAACTAATAACTTTAAATTTAACTCTCATAGTATTGTTCACTTGACTTCCCAACCACTGATTACAGCTAGCTGTTATTGCACGGGCCTTTCAACGCTAAGGTTCTCGAGAGCATTGTTACCCACGTCTGCACCCCACGGACCCACGTATGTGTGTCTGTGTTTGTGTGTGTGTGTATGTGTGTGTGGTGTGTGTGTGTATCAGTAGTAAATCTGTACCTTGAGGAAGAAAAATCGACAAAATCACATGAAACAAACAAAGAACTATGTAAAGAGCTCAACGCAGGAATTCAAGGAAGTGTGTTTTAGTGGAGACAGAAAGGACTCTAGCTAAACTGGGAATGGAAGGATATCACACCTACAAACCCATACCACGGGCGGGAATTAGAACCCGCCAATTAGAGAGTCTCAAAACTCCAGACCGTCGCGTTTCGCCACTGGACCAGCTAACCACAAAAGATTCATGACCTATTTAGATATATTCTCTTCTCTACACCATAGAAGGTTTGAGTTGGCGATTTTTGCAAGTTTTGAGACTCTGATCGCGGGTTATGTCTCCGGCCCGGGTATGTTTGTTTGCAATCGTGTCAATACGATTTTCGTTTATACCAACAAGTGGCTGCAACACTCTCCATACACAGAGAGGAGCTACATACTCAAAGGGGGTTGTTGTGAGACCTGAGAAAATATCTCCCGTGGGTCCTGAGGAGAGGGAGCTGAAGGTGTGGAGAAATTTTCTCCATGATGGGGTTTAACACCCATTCAGCCCCTTTCCAGCACTTTTCAGTCCTGAAGGGCCAGCCACTCAGAGTGGGGAGCCAAGTATCTTGTTTACTGCTGACATCAAGTAATGCCAGGCAGATGGTTTTAACCAGTGTGTACAAGTTCATGGTCACGCATGTCGGCTCATTGCCAGAGGCCACTGTGGCAAAGTGTAGTCTAGACTAAGAGGAAATGAATCTCTACCTTAGCAAACAATTTAAGGAAGAACCCTCACTCACTTTATTACAATGTTAAAGAAAGTGTGCATTGTTTTCTATGCTTAAGACATAAGAACTCGCTACATTCTTCATTTCTGCTTCCGGTGGAAGTTTTGGCAAGGTTTTTTAAAACTGAAAAACATCACTCCTTGTATAGTGATAGTTAAAGCCTAGTATTATAAGGTGCGAAAATTACATAATCAAAACGAAACTCAGAATAATAGATACAGGAGAGATAAACTCAAATTTAGAAAATGCAACATGTAGAAAAGATAAATGATTAATAATGAATTGAAGTTAGTGAAGCTAAGCGCCAAGTTATGTCGCTGAAGCAAATAGTCTGATTGTCTTTACTTAAAAATTGGAATAAGAGTTTAGTGCTTTTTGTTAATACGTATAATTAAAAACTGGTCAGATAAATACATGATAATTGATGGGCAGGAGAAGGGTCTGGCTAGCATGGTAAAGTAAGTTTGTTGTGGTGGTTTTTCTTAATATTATTTATATTACTTGTCCAATGTATTACTTGTCCAATGTGTTCATGTACAATGTTCCGAAAATATTTATTTTCATTTATTGACCATACATAATGAGCCACATAGAGCTTTGCGATGACCTCTAAATATAATGTAAATACACAAGGCACTACAATGACATTTTATTCCTACCTGGATGCCCCAGGCAAGGTCTGACTGTACCTGGATGCCCCAGGCAAGGTGTGAGTGTACCTGGATGCCCCAGGCAAGGTCTGACTGTACCTGGATGCCCCAGGCAAGGTCTGAGTGTACCTGGATGCCCCAGGCAAGGTCTGACTGTACAAGATCCTCCAAGGAGTTAAGAGTCGGGGTCAGCTTGGGCAGAGTGAAGGAGGCAATAAGCATGGCTACATACGAGGTAAGTATCACCAGAGACACAATGATCCAGGTGGCTACCAGCACCCGCGGCACGTTTCGCACACTCCAATGACATCCCTGCCTGAAAAAAAATAGAAGTAAATAATGAAACATAGAGGGTTTGTGTTTTAACTTCTGCAAGATTTATATACACCTTGTAATACATATTAACAATAATAATAATTTTATTTTAGCATGGTACATGTTTGTACAAAGGAGTATAACAACGGTGTGTATATGCCAAAAGCCTTTATATTTGCAGAGTATGTCGGGCAAACTTAACACTAAAGAATAATAAGGTAATAAAAGTTCACTAATTGTACATATGGTCATTAGGTGAGTTAATTAATATATGAAATTTGAATATTCTATTAGATCATGCTAAATGTCTTTTAATAAGTTTGGTAGAGGAGAATTACAGTTTTAATTAACATTTGAGAGGATTACAGATATTGAGAGTAACTATATATTAATTACAATGTTTTACCTATGTTCATGATATTAAGCAAATGTACGTATATGTTTTACGTATGTATTTATGATGGGCTGGGATAGGTTAAGAATATAGTGTTTCCTAACTTTAGTTTCAAAATGCTAGCCGAGCCAGTGCAGCTGGAGATTTCTGGTAGAGTTCCAGATTTTAGGCCCTTTTATGTACAGTGTATATTATGTATCATGTACTTTTAACATTCTATGGAGAGTGAGCATTGACACAGGAGTCATCGCACAGCTACTAAAATCAACAGACATAGCCACCCTCCATAAAGGGTTCTAAGAAGCAAGATCGCAACTTCTCTAGATACCCATCAGCTACACAACCCAGGGCAACATGGGTTTAGAGCAGGTCGCTCTTGCCTGTCCCAACTACTGGACCACTATGACATGGTCGTGGATGCTCTAGAAGACAAAATGCACATGTAGTATACACAGATTTCGCAAAAGCCTTTGACAGGTGTGACCATGGTGTAATAGAGCACACAATGCGTGATGAAGGAATAACAGGAAAAGTTGATAGATGGCTCTATAGTGTCCTAACAAATAGAGCACAAAGGGTAATAGTAAAGAGACTAAAGTATGAGGCGGCAGTAGTCAACTTTTCTACAGAGCGCACCCTTCCGGAAAAGGCCTTCTACAGAGCGCACCCTTCCGGTTTAGGCCTTCTACAGAGCGCACCCTTCCGGTTTAGGCCTTCTACAGAGCGCACCCTTCCGGTCTAGGACCAGCAGCTGGAGTCTCCCCTTTTCACACCTAGGTGTTACTTCCGGTTTTGACCTTGACCTCGCCCTCGAGACTACCTCACCCTTGACCCCCCCCAACCAATACCCCCGCCCACGACCCCCCTTCGCGACCCCTCCGTCGCTCCCGCCCGCGCGCCCGCCCGCGCCCTTCGCGACCCCGCGCGCGCCGCCCGCGCCTTTCGCGACCCCCGCCCGCGCCTTCTGCTGCGCCTTCTGCAGCGTCATCCGGATCGCCCCCGCGCCTCGAATTTTTTTCCGATTTTTTTCGATTTTTTTTTGAATTTCATTTTCTTGTGCTCTCCATCTCCTCGGATCAAGGTTTTTGGATCCCCCCTATGGGGTTTTCGAAATTCTCCATCCCCTGGATCCCCTCTCACTTTCACCCCATCCCAAATTGCTGGAAATCAAAGTCTCCATCTCCTCGGATCAAGTTTTTTGGATCCCCCCTATGGGGTTTTCGAAATTCTCCATCTCCTTGGATCAAGGTTTTTTGGATTGTCCCTCCTTCCACCCCCCCAACCCCCCAACCCCCAAAATTTCTCAATATTACCAAGTTTTTGGATTCTCCCCCCCTATGGGGTTTTCGAAATTCTCCAATTCCTCGGATCAAGTTTTTGGATTCCCCCCTCTGGGGGTAAGCATGCTTACTACAGGTCTAAACAAGTCAAATGACCTAAGAAGGGTGTTTACTCGGCGGTCAGTGACGTCACACACACACACAGGCTGAATCATGTCGACCCTTTTAGTTCATTAAAGTTAATAAGGGGACATAGTAGTGACGTCACGTGTTGACACACACACAGGTTGAAACTTGTCGATCCTTTTAGTTCATTCAAGTTAATAAGGGGATATAGTACCTACATCATAGGGAAAACATTTTCATCATCAGAAAGACACATTTCAGGATAACACTAATACACAATATTTTTTTCATTATTTATTATACAGCCATTACATTTCTGGTAATACAAACAAATACAATTTCATTGAAAAAAGCTACAATTCATTGACTAAAATCAACGTAGAGTAATTTTTCTTCTCTTGTAGAATTTCTGTGCATTTTGTTCAGGGTCGTCTTCTTCCTCATCTGTTATACAATAAACTTCTGGGGGGGAAGCTGACGGATAATTTATGGGGGAATCCTCATCCATACATGAAGTAGGTTGGGAATTTGTCATAAAATATTCCATCTCGCTCCATACGCATTTATCGCAATTCGCATCTGGCAAAGAAAAAAATTTCTCGATTAGAAGAAGAATAAGGCATATCTTTAAATGCATTAAAAAGTTTTATTGGTTAATACATTACACTTCTAAAATCATTTATGTGTAAAAAAGATTTTTTCAATATTCACTTACCATTTACCGCAGGTGGATTATTCCGACATACACAGGGATGCAGTCTTCTCTCCTCCTCGCAGACACCTCCAACGGGATACTGAATTGGATTCATCCTTGACCCTACTTGAATGACAGTAGATCCAAACAGTGGCCTCAGCACAGTCATTTATACCAGTGTTGTAACCTTTTCGCCCCGCCTCTAGCCTTTTGCCCGCCTCTAAACGACTCTACCCACTGTATTATAATTCCAATATTTTACAAAGATTATCATAATTCCAGGTTGAATTATTAGCAAAATACACTTGAACATGAGGGTATATTGAAATGCTCATATGCATATTTCATTATAAATTGGTCATTCTTTAATTTATTTCTACTAAAATCTTTAAATAAATATGGTATAATTTTCTTGACGCTATAATTTGTTAACTTATACACAAAATATATAGCATATAAGACGCACAACAATGATTTTTCATGTTGAATCCTCTGATTAATACCGTACATGAAATTTCTCTTGTATATAATTTTCTCATATATATTTGTATAATGTTTTAAATCCACCCCGAAACTATCTAAATATAATAATATGTGTTTGTTCACATATATAGTAATCCAATGACCAATATTTTCATCTTGATCGTTCAATATATTAATGATGAAAATTACCGGCTTATCTTTTATCCTCATAATAACTTCATTTATATTATTTGCGGCAAAACATCACAAATACGAGGCTGATCTTCCCGTATGATGTTTCAAGGCAATATTATCTCTTCACAAATTCATGATCTATACTCGCGTATGCACTATCACTGTTCTATTTTCATTTATATTTAAAATCGCATTAGTTTCACCAAACATCAGACAAATTCTATTCTCATCTTTCGGTTTACCAAATGTCATATCTATTCTCAAATTACCATTCTTCTCGACAGATATAGCATTTTTAACCTGTTCACTTCTCAGGTCAACACCTAATATAGTTCTGCCTTGGAGAAAACTCTTATATGTAATCAGATGATCAGTCTCCAAACCCAGAGATTTCAAGGTTGTGTAATATAACCTACTCGCGTGGGTAGGGAACTTACAGTCAATATTTCAAGGTAGCGTAATATAACCTACTCGCGTGGGTAGGAAACTTACAGTCAATATTTCAAGGTAGCGTAATATAACCTACTCGCGTGGGTAGGGAACTTACAGTCAATATTAAGAATCATTTCTGAATTAATTGTAACCCGAAATGATTCAAATCTTCATGTTGAAAATATAATGGATTAAAATTATATCCTCCATCATATGTCTTCATATCAACTATTATAATAAATATCTTATCGGGTATGACTTGTCCCCAAGGATTATCTGCGATCAATTGTGTTTGATTATAGGCCAGAATATATGATTTAAATAATGTCTTCTTGAATAGATATTCACACCCCTGCGGGTTTACCCTCATGCTTGAATTCAATGCAATTAATGCATTCGTATACGGAATAACTTTATCGATCCATAATTTAATGGATTTAATATTATATTTATATGTTTTCCGCTTAATGGTGTCACAATTGCCCATGCGGGTGAATGCATTTCAAGTCTCAATCGACATTCGACACTATCCAGGATATATTCGTCAAAACTACTCACATCCAGCATCAAAGGGAAACAAGTATTCACTTCATTCGATAATTTACCTTCGTCTTTCTTAATATCATCTAAATCAGCTGTTGTAATAGTACTACTTGCTGTGTCTTTATTACGAAAGAATGCTATTCTTCCCAATGTATCTAATTTTGATGGGGATAAATGCTTAAGCAGTTTAATATAACCCGTATATGAATAAAATGGATTCGATACCATAAGTTGTTCATTGAGATACAAACACACAGATTTGAATATTGTCTGACTTATACTAAACACCGATATGAAAAACAGTACAGAATGGGTCACATAACCAGAGACCAAACAAAACGTTACTCTTCAATCCTAACCAGCCTGATAAGAAGGGCAAAAAAATTGTATTATGAGAACAGATTATCCAACTTACGAGGTGATATAAAAAAGACCTGGAAGACCCTATCAGAAATTCTGGGAACAAAAAAGATATCACGACATAGCGAAATAAAATTAGCAAAATCAGATGAACCCCAACTCCCACCAACAGAAACAGCAAACAGACTCAATGATTTCTTCTCCACTATAGGTCAAAACCTTGCCAATAATATCCCAAGCTCAGATACCCACACAATGAGTACCTCACTGGCAACTACCCGAACACACTGTTCCTAGCTCCGACTAACCCATACGAAGTCTCCCTTATTATCAACGCACTGAAAAACAAGGCAGGAGATTTAAATACCTTACCACCCTTTATATACAAAAAAGCGTCACAAGTACTATCACCAATCATTGCAACACTCTTTTAACAAATCCATTGAATCCTCCAGCTTCCCTACAGTTCTCAAAATAGCAAGGGTCACCCCGATCCATAAAGGAGGAGACCAAACAGAGTTGAATAACTATAGGCCAATATCCAATTTACACCCTCTCTCAAAAATCTTCGAAAAATTAATTCATAAACGAATCTACTCCTACTTCATTTCCCATAACAATCTCAACCCCTGCCAATTTGGATTCAGGCCTAATAAAAATACTAATGATGCTATTATACACATGCTAGAACATATATACACTGCAATAGAGAAAAAAGAAGTCCCACTGGGGATCTTCATTGTCTTACGTAAAGCTTTTGATACAGTTGACCATGACTTGCTCCAAGTAAAACTGTCACACTATGGTATTAGAGGGCACTCCCTCAACTACCTGAAGTCTTACCTCAGCAACAGAAGCCAATATGTGTACGCAAATGGGGCAAGCTCTTCTGCACAACCAATTACAGTTGGTGTCCCACAGTGAAGTGTCCTTGGCCCTCTTCTCTTTCTCCTATACATAAATGACCTACCAAATGCTTCGCAATTACTCAAACCCACCTTTTTGCAGATGACACCACATACTTTCTCTCTCACCCGAGCCCAGTCACGCTAGCCAATACTGTAAACACCGAACTACAGAAAATATCTACCTGGATGAGGACTAGCAAACTTACACAAAACCCATTGACAAAACCTACTTCATTCAGTTTGGTAGCAGAGCTACAGATGTACCTCTTAACATAACGATAAACGGATCACCTATCACAAAGCTAACAGAGGGAAAATTCTTAGGAATCCACCTCGATAATAGACTCAAATTTCATACACATATACAACAAATTTCTAAGAAAATTTCCAAGACTGTAGGCATACTATCGAAGATACGGTACTATGTTCCACAGTCAGCCCTCCTGGCCCTTTATCACTCTCTTATTTACCCCTATCTCACCTATGGAATTTGTGCTTGGGGCTAAACAACAACTAACCATCTCAGACCACTAATTACCCAACAAAAGGCTGCAGTTAGAATGATAACAAATTCTCACTACAGGCAGACACTCCACCAATATTCAAAACACTCAACCTACTCACCATACAAAACATCCATACTTATTATTGCACTATTTACATACATATAACATTTAACTCTGATATTAAACCCTCCTCTCAAAACATCTCCTTGACCACCTCAACAAACACATGACCATAATACAAGGCCAATCACTCTTTGATGTTTCCCGTGTCCATCGCTCAGCTATGCAAAAACTCAATGCACACATAAAAAGGCCCTAAAATCTGGAATTCATTACCTGTAAATGAGTAAAAGAAACAACTATACCCTGTTTTATAAATTCAAGTCCTCTTCTCAAAGTTCAACTTACTCCACCAAAACCAAATTAAATACTGAATAACTGAACCATATAAATTGGTATACCTAATTTACTCACAATTATATCACAGCAAATGTTAAACCTAACTTGTTTATATTTTTTAAATACCACTACCTAACTGAATACTCCATACTCTACCTGAATGATCAGCAATGCATGCCACCAAATGACCTGTCTTTGTAATACTCAATTTGTAATTTAAATAGTTATCTGATTACAATAATGTCTTATAACCTGAATTTCATCATTGCTTAGTGATCTTAAAGTTAAATTTTACAGCCATGCCCCGTATGCTCTGCCATATAAGTCTAGGCTTTTAGCATGCTGCTCTTACCTGTACTTTTTTTGTACCTCTGAAGTATGCTAAAATTTCTAATAAAAATAGAATTCACAAAATATCGCCTTATCATCCGACTACCCCAGTGCACTCCATCCTCCTTTGTTTATATTATATGTTCATATCCAGGCCAGACTCGTTTAAATTTAAAAAAATGTGTCCTTCTGAACTTTTGTATTCCAAATTCCGAGAATAGTTAATCATCAATCCCTGATTACCTGGCATACTTCACATGTGGTCGTCCTAGCTGCCTTATTAAGGATTCAATTAATGGCGTGTCCTGGGTAATTTTGGGAATCCAATCAGTTATCGAGGAAGAGAATAAACTGGGAACGGGGGGCGTTGAGCCCCCCCTGGTGATAACGTATAGAGCAACAGCCGACACGATTTCTAACAATAGACAGATAACAATAAACTAAAATTAATTAAATATTCCACTTTCTTTTATTATTAAAATTTTCAAATCGTTTCAAAACCAATCTTCTACTTCCCACGGATAATAACTTCTGTCCGACACCTTCAAATTTTCTACACCCTCTATTTCTCGAGCAGAATTTTTCAATGCATACCATTATTAAACATCGCGTTCAACACATTTTGGTCCCGTATTGTAATACTCCCGGAGCAAAGGTTATTCAATAAGCAATGGTACTGTTTTTTCCTGGCCATCCCACCGAGAAATGACATTACATCCTCCGCGCCTCCCACCTACTATCTTTATATAATATGATATCAATCTAAACCTACCTCCGCCTTTCACCCTCGAAGTATCAAGAGTTTCAGGAATGATCCACTGAAGGAGGGTGAGAAACTGAGTTCTCATATGACGGTTCGTTCAATCATAACTCAATCTTGATCCATTCACGCTCGTTTAATAAGGTCTTTAAATGTAATTACACATAAGTAAAACACTTGTCATTATATTGCAATTAACCTTCCTTTCTGATCAGGCGAGTTAATACTCACTTGATCAATTATCTTTTTATTAATGTGGTCTTGTAACATTGTTGGGATCATAATTAGATCTTAATGTATTAATATCAACTACTTCCAAAAGAGATACCAACTGATCGCCAAAATTATAAATGGATCAATCAAAATCACTAACTATTATTAACATATAATTTAAATACCTGATTCAGGATCGGCGGGTTTTCCCGCCTTATTACACCAAGACTCGTTAAAAATAATCTCTTTTTTTATTGGTAAGACATACAAAAATTTCATTACCTGAGAACCCTAGCATATCGCTTCCTTCTTTATCAAATTCCCAAAACCCACATAACACTGGTACAATCAAAAGGTAGTATAAGTTTTTTTTTCCAGTTAATAACCACTCTGTTTTATTCCTGGATGATATTGAACACAATTGAGTTTTTGGGGATGATATACCCGTTATCTTTAAACCTCGCTATTACCAGATTTACAATTAATATCCTCATTTATTGCCTCTAAAATCCTTGCCATATCACCTCAATAATTATTGCTTCATATCAATTCTTATAGACATATTTATTTACTGTAGATTTATCTCATATTTAGATACATATCTTCAAGTTCTTTGATGTATATAATGTGTCTTGGGGTAAATTACTTATTTCTTCAGAGCAAACCTCAATATCAATTTTCATTATCTAATATAATGGGTCATATAATTTATTAATGAAACGCTGAAGTGTGTCATTGGCGGGAAATAAATCAAGACTGGAATCACTACAGACGTAATAGAAACGTTCAGGCCATCTCACACTCTTATAACACACACTGAGTAAAAACATAACATCACAGAGTTTTATATACCTCACCTAATATTGGTTATCACGATGAATTCCTACTCTCCATACAAACCGCCTCCTTTAAAGTATAATTGTCTTCTCTTCACTTTTTGTGTTCGTCACAAAATCAAAATGCATACATGTTAATTTAAAAAATGCTTTTTTTTTCTGTTACAAGTAATCAGAATCGATTCTTCTCGCTGATTTCACCATTTGTTTTCCTGTGAAAAAAGCATTTAATATTTCAATAATATTAACTTCCCAGTAATGGGGGTAAGAAGTCACCATCCTCATCCAACTCACCAAAGGAATTTCCTTTGCAATAATACCAACATTGATTTCACATATTCTATATTTCTCGCACTCACTCTTATGTGCATGAATCTTGACAAATCTGGGGTTTTCTGAGGTTTCACCGAGGTGAGAGCAGGTGGGTTGACTTCTCTGACGGGACTGAGCTTAATCTTGCGTTTAACACCGTGCTTCAAGCATCCACCTCCTCCTTCTAAATTCTCATCACCTCCCAATTTTACTAACTCGAGAGGTATGCGATTCATAACTGAAGTTGGTACAAGATAATTTTCTTTCATGATTTATTAAACAATCTCGAAATAATATCTACTGCTAGAGGTAATATAATACTAAGAAGATTATCACCTCTGATACTCAGCAAATATTTCTTTTTACGCTGAAAACCTATTTTCTTACAAGCTAATGTTCTAATCTCGTTCTTGTACTTTTTAAATATTTTAGGGTCAAATTCTTGAAAATCTCACTGATACAACTTATGTGTGTTTTCTTAAACTGTTGTAATAAACTCTTCCGTTGATTGCCTGGGAGACTATTAAGTAATGTAATTAATTCTTTAAATTTTTCTAATAATGATTTTTTCATTGTACCTTCAACAAATCTCCTTCTTTGACCCACGAATTAAAAGTGGAATCATAACCTTTATAAGATACCAAATAATGCGTAATTCCACCAATTTTTTTTCGTTTCAATACTCTGTGGATAATATATTCTGGAGGTGGTATGACTGGTATCAATTCTTCGCGATAAAATGATCCTTTAATCTTTTCACCTTTCAAATCTTCCAAATGATATGCTGTTATAGGTTGAGAATTATTAATTCTATATATTTTAAATATTTCCTCTGTATTTTGTGTGTGAAACCCTCGGTTAAACGCGGATGATCTGCTAAGAGTCACTCTTGTTGTGTCTCCAACAGCCAATTTCTTACTGATTCGTTTCTTATTGGATCTTCCATTTTTATAATTTATGCGAAACTGATTCCTTATATCATTCAATGTCGTAATACCATGGACTTGCAATGGGGTTTTACCACGAATCCCCGAGTGTGGAGTTGAATTATACGCATCTACCAATTCATTTAACACTTTTGAATAATTAAATGTATTGGCACTTGTCATATATTTGTATAATTTACGTTTCAACGTTTGCAAGCCTCTCTCTGCAATGTTTGCAAGCCTCTCTCTGCAATGTTTGCAAGCCTCTCTCTGCAATGTTTGCAAGCCTCTCTCTGCAATGTTTGCAAGCCTCTCTCTGCAATGGAAGCTTTTGTTTCATTCGAAAATACATTATATAACTTTACATGCTTACTCTGGAGATAATTCTGTACCTGTTTATTTAGAAACTTCCTGCCTTTATCTGTAAATAATCTCGATATATTCTTCGCCTTTTCATTCTCCAATATGTTTTGTAATGCATGTAAAGTGCTCGGTCCGTCTTTCTTTTTCATGAGTACTGCTTGTAAATATCTTGAAAAAACATCGATACACACGAGAATGTATTTATATCCATCATTATATCTGGATAATTTAGACATATCACCCAAATCACAGGTTAATATCACTCTGGGTTTGGGAGCAATTATTTTCTACGAGGAAACTTCTTAGGTTTAAGAACATGTAAAGTATATGATCTTTCAAGGTTATGGACGGATCAATCTTTTTTACAGTTGTATATAAATTGTTTACACCAGAGAATGATCCCACAGATCCAGGATCTCTATAAACCTTTTCAATTAATTTTGTTCGCGCCATTGGTATACAATTTCGTAGGAATCCTGACGTAACACATTGGTTCGCAACTGTAATGCTTCTGGTGTATTTAATGCAAGGTCTGTGAATAAATAACCAAAGGGTGATCGATTTATGGCAGATTTATATATATTTACAAATTCTTTACTTTTACCGAAAACTTGTCGCCCCAGAATCTCTACTTGTCCAAGATCCCTCCTTTTAAATAAAGCAAAATGCGTGGCGTTTAAAGCCATGGTACGACTATATCGTCCTCCGTGAAATATATTTGAGTAATCAGAATAATGCTTATATTATGGTGTCTACCTTTAGTAAAACATTCGAGAATAATTTCACTGTTACCAGCTTTTAAAAATGGATCATCAACAATAATTATTGTATTTTCATCGGATGATGCAATGACATTCTGTGGGTCGATAATATCTTTACTTAATGTTAATTTATGAGATATCTCTGAATCTTGCTCTAAGGGATGTGATGTCACCCCGCATATTATAATGCTATGAAATTTCTCATGGTATAACTTTAATAATTTTGATGTGAAATAAGATTTGCCACTATTCGAATAACCGGCAATGATAATCCTTGATGGATAACGAAATATATTAACGTCAGCAGATGTGTATGTTGTAAAGTTCATTGTACTGTCGGGGAGAGATTTATGTTTACCATAGAGAGGTGACTTGTACACTGTAAGTGTTAATGGGTTTTCAAGATATATAACAGCTAAGTTAATGTGGAGTAACCTCCTGTTGCGGAGCGGGACTGCCTCACAAAAATTAGTTACTTTATGGTACCGATTGACACGGATGTTCGGTAAGGAGATACGTAATGGCCGTGTGATTTTCTCCCTTTGGGTGTGAACGCATTTCTGACGTCTGTCTACCTGTGTTGACGCAGGTGTTCAGTAGGAGATACGTAATGATAGTGATTTTCTAACTTGGATGTGAACCGCATTTATGGCGTGTCGGAAGGGGAGCGGGGGGTGTACAAAAAATCATGACGCAATACTTTGGGGGTGACCCATATAAGGTCGAGGAGTCTCTCAGAGCGAGGATTGTGTTTCCACCCGTCAAGCCTGTCTGACCTCATCTTCCAACGGTGAATTCACACATCATGGAGAAAGGTAAGTTTTTAACTTAGAAAATCTTGATATGGGGTGAAAAGATATTATTTAACAAGTTTAATGATAAAAGGGAAAAAAATGTTTTGGTTAATTTTGTTGTTGGAGCATACAAAGTGAAATTTTTACTGGAAAAGTGCGTTAATAAGTGAAATTCTTAACAGAGGATAAGAAAAGAATATACGCGAATTACTTGGAAGCATTAGTACAGAGGAGATTGACGATAAGAAGACGTCGATCGTTGGAAATCAAGAGGGGTGTACATCGCGATGAGAGGTTGTTAGAATTACAGAATAGTGGGATCGCATAGATGTATTATGGAAGAAGGCTGAGAAACATGTATGTATCCAAATTGTGATCTTTTTACTTTTGTTGTGAAAAATATTTATCGTAAAATTGTGTTAGTCACTCGAGAAAAGATTTTTGTTCTATTCATTAAAATCTTAATTTTGTAATATGTAAAAACCGGGGAACGGTGAAAGATTTTGTTCTATTCATTTTAAAACTTAATACGTAAAAATATTTTGGGTTACGAATTGGATATATTTTCCTCTGCAGGGAAAAACAAACCTGGTACTGTTGTGAATGAAACTGAGAGTAATGACGCACATCTTGGAGGTGCGATGGGGAATGAAGATGAGAGTGTTGGTACCTCACAGTGCGGGGGTGCAGTGGGAGGTGTGGATACTTCTGTCCCCATTAATGAAGATGATGAGAGAGCAACTACCTCACATGACGTGTCTGACAGTAATGTCGCACACAATAGTGGAGGTGAAGATGAGAGACCAGAAATTAACACATACATCCAGAATTTTAGAGGTAGGCATACAGTGAGGAAATATAGTGTTCCTTCAACTTATAACAGAGAGTTAAGAATGTATTTACATACTTATAGGGATTATTTTATAGATCAGATGCGAGATATGTATGATTGATCACCTCTAGCAATGTCGCTCAGAATCCACCCGATTATAGCTAAAAGGACATTACGTCAAAACTTATCGGGTGATGATCAAAATGGACAATTTGTGATAAATTTAGCGTTTTAGTTAGTAAGTGAAGAGGAAATCTCTGAAGTATTTGATCGATGGGTGGGAACGTAATTTTGAAAGATACGAGTCAGAGTTGCAAGATCAGGAAGGACTGGTTGGATCATAGATCAAACGAATCTTTCAGTATCGAATACGTTAAAATAGAATTCAGGTAAAGTAGGATCATATGTGGCTTTTCCCAAGAAACTGCGAAGGGAACCAATATGTATTTTAAACCCGAGATTAATGATGGGTTATGTTTTACTGCGTGCTTTTGCTGCCTATCATTGTCATAAAAAGAACATGCCATGGAAACATATTCGCAGAGGGAGTTAATACTAAGAAAGGATGTCTTAATCATGCAAAATCTTCTATAGATGATTTTCCCATTACGCGTGATAAGTTAGGTATATTAGAGAAGGAAAATAAAAAATGTCATTTATATGTTTTTTCAATTAAGAAAGGATCAAGGTGGGACATTTTGGCTATGTGTCGTAAGGGGAATAAGAAATATAAGGACATTATGTGCGCGTTATTGTTGAATGAAAGTCCCTTTGGTTTTAATCAAAGATTTTTTACGGGTAGTTAGAACGATAATGAAAAGGGTCTGTGTAAAGAAGCACGTCATTGTTGTTTGATGAAGTTGAATACACAGGAAGAGTTAGATATCCACGAAGATGGATGTAAAATCAATCAGGTTCTCGTATTCCCCCCGGAAGGAACAACAGTACACTTTAAAAATTTTAGTCATACACATTCCAGCGAATATATCGGTGTATTTGATTTCGAATGTGCATTAGACACCACTCTCCCGGCAGGTAAAATTGAGTCTCGTCATAAAGCCATTGCCTATTGTTATATTATATTTGATCGCAAAGGAGAAATAGTGTGTATGAAGAGTTATAAGGGGGAGGATGCTGTTAATCATTTCATTTTAAATGTTAGTGGTGAATGGAATAAAATAAAGTTTAGAAGACAGTATCATGAAATCCATATGACAGAGGAGGATAAGATGAGACATGATTCTCAGAACACTTGTGAATTATGTAGTAACACCTTCAAAAATGCCCAAGACAAACATAAACATTATGACAATACTTTAAATTTCAATAATTATATTGGTGCATATTGTGGTCGTTGCAATTTGCAGTGTAAAGATAAGAGTGAGAAATTATTACTTTTTTGTCATAACATGTCGTATGATTTAGGAATAATTTTAAAGGAATTTCAGATTGATAAATATGACATTGAACTTCATTCGATACAAGGACTCAAATTCTTGAAAGTAGACATAGGTCAGGTTAGGTTTCAAGATTTTCTGTCTTTATTGAATGGATCTCTTTCCACTTTAGCAGATCAACATATCAAGGCAGATAAATCACTGAAATATACAGAGGCTATTCTGAAAGATGCGCCTCAGGATGTCTTACCTTTATTATGTAAAGGAAAACAAGTTTTGTGTTATGATTATATTGATAGTTTAAAGAAGCTCGATGAAACAAAATTACTGAGTAAAGAACTTTTTTTAATTCTTTGAGAAATAGTGCTATTAGCCAGGAAGATTATGATCATGATACTTTGAAAGTGTTTGACTTGGGTAAATGTAAGACTTTGGGAGATTATTTGATGTTATATCTCAAGATTGTTAGCCGATGTCTTCATGGAGTGGCGTAAAACACTCAAAGATATTTATAAGCTAGATGTTAGTAATTATATAAGTTTACCTTCATTCAATTGGGATGCATTCCTATTGAAAACTAATGTAAAATTAGATATGTTATATTCCCATGAGTTATATGACTTGATTAAAAGGAATCTCAGAGGAGGGTTTACGTGTGCAATTAATCAGTATACTAAAGCAGATAATCCCTTAATTAATCCCAATTTTGATGTTGAGAGTGGAATGGGCACTCATATTTTATATCTAGATTTTAATTCTTTGTATGCTAGTGCGATGGTAGAAGCTCTTCCACAGAATGGTATCAGAAAATTATCAAATGAGAAGATTGCTTTCCTCGATGTGGGATTAAGTAATGTTTCGTGTGAAGGTCAAAAAAGGTCATTGGATAGAATGTGATACCAAACCCATGTCCCCCGAGGTAGCTAGACTCACTGATGAACTTCCTTTGATATTATCACACATGAATATATCACAAGAGATGTTATCTCCTTATTGTGAATCTATATTGAAAAATGAAGGTAGAAAGATCCCCAAATCTAATGCGAAATTAGTGGCCAGTCATTTACCTCAGAAAAATTATTTGATCAGTCTAGATTTGTTACAGTTATTACTGGAACTTGGGTTAGAGGTGGAAAAGGTTCATACCATATATGAATATGCTCAGTCAAAATTTTTAGAACCTTTCATAACGACTAATATCGCACAGAGAACAGCCACACAATGTCCTGTCAAGTCAAAAGCTTTCAAATTAAATAATAACGCCATATATGGAAAATCACTGTTGAATATTACAAAGTATGCTGAATCTTATAGATATATCAATAATGAGAAAGCATTTGTTAGAGCGGCTAAAGATCCTTTCTTAAAAAATATCACACATCTGAATCAAGACAAAGTGATTTGTACAACAAAGAGAAATTAGAAGTTAAACAACCACTTTATCTCGGTTTTCAAATTCTTGAGATTGCTAAAAAGAAATTGTATCATTTTTGGTATAAAGTTTTAAAACAGCATTATGGTGATGATGTAAGACTTCTTTATACCGATACTGACTCGTATATTTTTAGCTTGAAATGTAAAGATTTGTACACCGAGTTAAAAAGTGAACCTTTGTTAGGATATATGGATTTTTCAAATTTCAGTCCTGATCATCCCTTATATGATAATAGAAAAGGTAAGCTGGGGTTATTGAAATCTGAAATGTGTGATAATCATATTAGTGAGTTGATAGCACTGAAAGCTAAAATGTATTCTGTCAAGATTGCTGGAAGATCAACTACTGTCAGTAGAGCCAAGGGTATCCCTTCGCATTTTATGCCATTATTAACTCATGCAAGATACAAGAATGTTTTAACAAATGTAGATAGGGAATTATTCACGTGTAAGTCTATAAGTAACGTAAAAGGTGAAATATGTACAGTAAGAATTAACAAGAGAGGCTTGTCAGCCTTTGATGATAAAAGGTATCATTTGAATACTAATGAACCCTTGGCTTATGGACACCCTGATATTCCATCATCTAAACGTAGGAGAATAGAGTGATTCCCATGTTGTATTACCAGAAATGTATATGAAATGTATTGGTTGTATAATAAATAAATAATGAAAATATTGTGTATTAGTGTTATCCTGAAATGTGAAATTATTTGGGCTATTCTTGGTTAAGAGTGAAAATGTTTTCCCTAAGTTGTATATGAAATGTGTAATACTGAGATGGTGACGACGAAGAAAAATCCCGAACAAATGCACAGAATTTCTTCAAGAAAAAAATATGTTGATTTTAGTCAATGAATTGTACCTTTTTTCAATGATTTTTTTTGTTGGATGTATATGAAAGCATTGGTTGTATAATAAATAGTGTTATCTGCGTTTTAAGTTATTGTCTGCTCGACAAGATTCAGCCTGTGTGTGTGGTCATCACGTGACGTCACTGACATAGGGGGAAGTCGACAAGATTCAGCCTGTGTGTGTGAGGTCATCAAGTGACGTCACGACCCCCCGAGTAAACAAAAGGTGGGGTGACGTAAACATTTTTTTTAGACCTGTAATAGAGAAAAGTACTAGGGCCCCATGGGGGGGATTCTTTGAATGTTACCCCAAGGGGGAAAAAAAATTCCAAAAATTTGACCCAAGGAGATGGAGTCTTTGTTTTTATTTTTATTGAGAAATACTTTGGACAAAGGGGGGAAAGAAGTGGTTTGGTGAGGGTTGGGGGGAAAAATCTTTGTATTTTTGGGATATCGAGAAAAACTTGCCCCGGGGGGGGGAATTGGAGCAGGGTTTTTGGGGAAAGCAAGTGGGACCCCTTTTTGAATGCTTCCCCCGGGGGGGGAATTTCCAAAAAAAACTTGACCCCAAGGGAAAGTGGAGTTTTTGTTTTTAAAATATCGGAAAAACTTGATCCAAGGAAGTGGAGGTCATGGGAAAAATTTCGAAAAAAATTTAGGATGGGGGGGGAAAGTGGGAAGGAACCCTAAAAAAAAATTTGATATCGAAAAAAAACTTGACCCTAGGAGATGGAAAAATCATAAAAAAAAGGAAATTTAAAAAAAAAAATTTTCAAAAAATTTTTGGGGATGGGGTGAAAGTGGGGGGGGGAACCTCAAAAATTTGATCCGGGGAGTTTGGAGGGCAGGGAAAATAAAATTTAAAAAAAAAATTCGAAAAAAATGGGAAAAAAAAATGGGGGGAGCGGGGGCGATCCGGACGACGCGCAAAAGGCGCGGGAAAGAAGGCGCGGGGGGGGCGTGGGGCGGGCGGGGGGTGGGGCACGGGGGGGTTTTTCCGGTGGGGGCGGGAGGGGTCCTCGGGAAAGGGGAGCCACTCACCCCAAAAAACCCTTTCAGGAGGGGGCCCGGGTTTGAGAGGTGGGAAAGCCACTCGGGCCGCTTTGACACCTACTTATATATATATATTTTTAATTATTTTATTTTATATATTATATATATATATATTTTTTAATTTTTTATATTTTTTATATATTTTAATATATATATATTTTTTTATATATATATTTATTTTAATTTTAAAACTAGGGATCCCAGGGAAAGCTATTTTTTTCTGTTAAAAGGGGGGCTCAGTGCAGCTGTTAAAAGGGGGTAATCCCTGCTGTTTTTTGGGCAAAACCCCCCAGCTCTGAGGAGTGGATGAATTTTCACCTTAAAATTGGGTTTAAATTCACACTAACCATTTTCCCTTATATGCCACCTTTATATAAATTAATGACTTTTAAAAATCTTCTGAAACCCAATTTTGTAATAAAATATTCCTTTTTGAAAAAAAAAAAAAATATAAAAGGATGGGGGTGGGGGGGAAGTGGAAATTTTAAAAAGGCCCTTCGGGCGAAATCCCAAATTTTTTTTTCCTTTAAAAGCCTTTTTTTTTCCCACTTCTCCGAGGCTGGGGCCCCAAAATTTTTACCCAAAAGGTGGACCCAATTTTTAATATATATATATATATATTATAAAATTTTTTATATATATATATATTTTATATTTTTATTTTTAAATATATAAAAATATATAAAAATTTATAGAAAAAACAACCACGTTTACTGTGTTTACTATGCCCTGTCGAATAGGAAAAAAATTTCATTAGCAAAACCCAAAAATTTTCAAATTTTTGTCCTTTATAAAATTTTCTTTTATATTTTTTGGAAGTTTATATTTTTTTTCTTTATTTTATGTTAAAATTTTAAAATTAAATTTTGGGGTTCCAAAAAAACCCTTTAAAAAAACCTTCCCTTTAACCTTATTATAAAAAGGGAAAATTTTAAATTTGTCTAATCAAACAAAATTATTTTTAGATAAGTTTTACAATACTTTAATAATAAAAAAAACGCAAAGAATATAATTTTTTTTTTGTTAGGTTCAGAATGGTTTTTGCGAAATTTTGCATACACAAATATCGCTTTTTTTTATTTGGCCCAAAAAAATTAAATATATTTTTAAATTTTAAAAATATATATTTTTATATATATATATATTATATATATAAAAAATATATATTTTTATAAATATATATTAAAATATTTATATAATATATATTAATATTTTTATATATATATATATTTTTTAATATTTTATATAAAAATATATATATATATTTTTATATTTTAAATATAATATATATTTTAAAATATATATATATATATTTAAATTTAAAAATTTTTATATATATTTTATATATTTTTATATTATATATATATTTTTTTATATATATATAAATATAATTTTATATATATATATATAATTTTTTATAAAATATATATTTTAAAAAAATATAAATATTTATATATATAAAATTTTATAACAAAAAAATTTATATTTTATATATATATTTATATTTATATATATATATATATATATTTTTTATTATATATTTTTTTTATATATAATATATATATATATATTATTTCACCTCGCCTCCCGCTTCACCAACCTGACTAAAAGTAATAAAGCCACGTCAAAAACTTTTTTTCTGTGCTTTTACAAGGGTTGATTTGGCTGAACACATCGGCTCCAGGCTGAGGGATGATTACCTCAAATCAACCTCTCCTTATTCCCTTTCCCGCTTTGTTTTGAGACTGGTGAAGCCAAATTTTTTGGCGAAACGTTTTTCATTTAAAAAATCCCCTATGTTGCACCCAATGTCTCAATTTTCAACTTTTTCATTTTTTTAATACCATTTCACACAACAAAAAAATAACAAAAACGTTTACTCGAGTGGTTTAATTGGGCCCTAAATATCACAAAAAAAACCGCTGCTTAAAAAGCTTTAACTTTTTGAAAAACTATCTATTAAAAATAAACTTTAGTTACACCACTAGATTTATAATGAGTAAATGTTTTATTTTTGTTACACCACTAGATTTATCTGAGTAAATGTTTTTTTTTAGTTACACACTAGATTTATGGGAGTTAATGTATCAATCATCTGCTAGAAAAATGACAGGATGGATAATGAGAACCCTTCACAACGAAGGAGGCCAAGCCACATGAGGACATCTTCAGGTTCACTTTTCTATCTAGGCTGGAAATTGCTGCACTCTAACACAGCACCTATCAAGGCAGGTTGAAATTGCCGACCTTGGAAAATGTACAAGAGAACTTTCACCGGCGCGCATAACGGAGATAAAACACCTATTTAACTGGGAGCGCTTGAGGTTTTCAAAACATGTATTCCTGGAACGCAAGGAGGAGAGATACATGATTTTATTACACCCCTGGAAAATCCTAGAGGGAATAGTACCGACTTGCACACGAAACACTCACTACGAAAGCAAAGACTTGTCGCTGGTCGATGCACCATCCCCCAATGAAAAGCATGGGTGTCACTAGCACGTTACGAGGACCATACAATAAGTGTAGGGGCCCGAGGACTGTTACATGCCCTCCCAGCACACATAAGGGGGATTAACAACAGACCCATGGCAGTTTCAAGCTGGCACTGTGACAAAGCACCTAAGTCATTCCTGATCAATGCCCGGGCTGTGGCTCGTACGTTGGTTTGCGTGAAGCCAGCAGCAACATGCCTGGTTGATCAAGGCCGCTCTGATCCACAGGAGGGCCTGGTCACCAGACCGGGCCGCGGGTGCGTTGACCCCCGAAACTCTCTCCAGGTAAACTCCAGGTAAACACCACTGATTTTCTGAGTAAATGCTTTATTTTAGTTACCCCACTAGATTTATCGGAAGTTAATGTTTTTATTTTCATTTCGAATATTTTTAGAACCTTAAAGGAAGCGACAACTGAAGAGGACTGAGGTACGGTTGTTGGTCTCCAATAATGTACACCGACAGCATCTTTCCAGGAGACAGGATGACTGAGGTAGTGGTCTCTGTGATTGTAGCCCGACAGCTTCATCCAGGAGGACAGGAGGAACTGTCACCTGCAGATTGGTCTTCTTATGACCTCCCACCCAGAGATGGAAGTTCTAAAGTCTTTTCAAGATTTTTCTTTTACCTTGACAGGTAAAAAAAAACTGATACAAGTTATATACTTATTTCAAGCTTTAACATAGATAATGGTATATAATTGGTAGTGCAACTGATTTTCCAGTCCTTCATTTGAATGCACTAACCAACCTTATATCAACATCATTAAAAATACCAAACATAAAATTTATAATTAATTATATGTTCCAAGTTTTTACTATTACGAACAAATAGCTGTCATTCTGCTGTGTTAATATTATTATTAAAGGTGGTGATTATTAAAGGTGGTGGGATTGAACTCCAGGAGCCAATTGCTGGACCAGGTCTGCAGCCTGTCCAGATCCCTTTGTAGTTCTGCCTGGTCTTCGATCGAGTGTTTTATTTAATCAACTTCACGTCATCTGCACAAAGGGACCCTCCGAGCTATTCCTTCCGTCATGTCGTTCATACAAAAAAATACCAGAAACAGCACTGGTCCTAGGACTGACCCCTGCGGGACCCCGCTGGTCACAGGTGCCCACTCTGACACCTCGCCACGTACCATGACTCGTTGTGTCTTCTCTGACAAGTATTCCTGATCCATTTGTAGTGCCCTTCCTGTTATCCCGTGCTTGGCTCTCCAGTTTTTGCCACCAATCTCTTGTGTTGGAAACTGTGTCAAAAGCCTTCTTGCAGTCCAAGGAAAATGAAATCCACCCATCCCCTATCACATCTTGTCATTACTGCTGTCCCATGTCATAGAACTCCAGTAGGTTTGTGACTCAGCGATTTCCCGTCCTGAACCATGTGGCTGTCTGTTGATGTGATCATTCCCCTTTTAGGTGTTCACCCACTGTGCTGTCGACAACCCCTAACCACGTGTGTGTGTGTGTGTGGGTGTGTGTGTGTGTGTGTGTGTGTTGTGTACTTAATTCGAAGATGGCGTGAATTTTTTTACAAACATTATCGCTCACTTCACAGCAGGATTCGAGCCTGCACACTCTGCAAAGTACGCAGTACTTCAGTCACTCAGCCAGACTCCAGCTAAGTTAAGCATTTCACAATCTCTTTCGAAGTTCACTGCATATAACAGGATTTAATGAAATAACTTATCACTAACCTGGTGTTCAGGGGCATGGGAGTGACTGCCCAGTTCACTGGCTAAAGTATTGCATAGATCGAACCCACGACCCTGCGTGGGTTCGAATCCTGCAGACTGTGAGCATAACGAGAAAAAATATTTATCATAGATTTAATTTAATATAATTAAGTTGATCGACGATATATATAGCAGAATTTAGCTAAAAAAATTAACACTTTTAGCGATGTTAGGTGAGGTTTCTAAGTTAGTTTTAGTCCAAACATAAAAATCTATTATTGTGTAGTAAAAACAGTTAAGCTATCCTGCTTAAATAAATTTTATGGCGGATGAGGAAAAGATTGATTTTTAAGTGAGTTCAGACTCATTCGGTATTTTCGGCTATATTTAGTACGATATATTATATATATTTATATATATATATATTATAATATATCATATTTATATTTATATATATTATATATATTACTTTTTATATATATATAGAATTTTATATATATTTATATTTAATATATATAATATTATATATATATTATTATATATATATATACTATATGTAGTGGCGAATATGTAAAACTGGTCAATTAGCAAGAACTCATTTAAAATTAAGTCCTTTCTGAAAATTTTCTCTTATCGTTTAAAGATATATTTTTTTCATTATGTTAATGTAAAATTTTTTTAATTTTGCTCCAAAAGTATCTTAGAAAAACTTACCTAACTATTATAACAAGAACAATTTATTTTTAGCCTAACCCAACTTAATATATTTTAAATACGTTTACAATAATTTAATACTAAACAAACACAATCAAATATATTTTTTTTCGTTAGCTTCAGGAATGTTTTTTATATCCGAAAAATTATTGGCAACACAAATTTTCACTTGTCTTATATGGACAGATGTACGTTGCTATTAAGCAAGATCGCAAGTTCTGCCTATTCGGCACGACTTTACTAATATATATATATATATATATTATATATATATATATATTTATATATATATATATATTAACATTTAATTTGTCATTGTATAGACTGCTGAGTCCAGCACCCACACATCCCTGCATGCACTAACCTGCATCCTTACACACTGCATGTAAGGTTTTCATTACCCTGTCTCCTCCTCTTCCATACATTTCATCAACATCTGCCACGTGACTCACCTAATCCAGTCTGTCATATGCCTTTGCTAATCCATTAATAGCCATAAACAGGTCCTTCTATTTATCTAAGTACTTTTACTTACACTACTCTCGGTCTACTCATCCCCTGTCATTCAGTTAAATTTTCCCTGCTCCTCTGAAATTTTATTTTTGTTCTACCTTTTCTCCCTCCATAACATTTCTGCCATATAAAAAGCTTACCTTGTATTACTAGTAGGGTTATCCCTCTGTAATTCTTTTTTAAAAACATTTTTTCGTTTTTTGTTCCCTTTTCATTTTTCCTATATATAATGGGAAACTATGCACTCTCTCTGTCAATCCTTTGGTACTTTCTTTCCTTCATACATTTTAAGTGAGCAGGTACACCAACCACTGAAATACTATAGTCACATCTGATTTTAAGATCTCTATTTAATTCTAACTACCAAAGCCCGCTTTACCACTGTCATTTTTCCCACTGACTAACTCACTTTCCCTACATCCACCACAGGATCAAACCCATTTATATACATGTTATCTTTGCCTTCCCTTTGCTTGAAATCATCACCTCCCCTTCATTACAAACAATCTACCAATCGTTAATATATTTCTCTCTTTCTTTCAGGAATCATGTATCTTGCTCGATAATAGTGTGACTTTGTAAAAGGATCTAAGTCGGGACACGAAAAAGTCGTCGTATGCTCCTCTCTTCTATGTGCGGGTTATATTGTGTATATTTGTGAATAAGTAGATGAAAATGTTGCTGGATGCAGTAAATTAGCGTAAAGCAGGGGGGAAACTGTAAACGTATTGTAAAATTTGTGTTTTTCAGGAGAAACTTTTTCGTGTACTCTAGGGAATAATCTCTCCTAATCAGATCCATCAAGCAGTAGCGATAAAGACAACAACTGAATTTCTGTCGTCGAGACATGAGTGTATGGAAGATAATGGCGCGGGTTACACCAGCGGGACGGGCACTGTACTGGCAGCTTAATGATATCTGGCACGGGGCATCTTAGGTATCATTGGGGGTAGATTTAAATCGCTTCTAGCACTCGCATTCCCTGCTATTCAGTACACTTTGGTGTCAGTATATTTCTTGTACTTATGTATACACTGGTACCCAGTATACTCTGGTGCTCAATGTACACTGGCATCAGAGTAACTAATTACTAAGTATACACATGTACTCAGTGCACACTGGTACTCAGTTTACTTTGGTGCATGCTAAGAAAAGACACAATAAATTAACTGTTTAAAGGGACCCACTATTTTCTACATAGAGCTTTATGTATACTATGAACATACCACAATACGTATGTATATATTATACTCCTGAGAGGTAAGACAGAAACATGTGAGAAACAAGTAGGATGATATGAGGGAAAATCATTCGAGTGTGGTGAATCGCGAGCTTATGCAGCAAGTACACTTCAATAATTAAGTAATCTTTATTTCTACAAGTACATGTACAGTCCCAAGCTGACATCAATCACGTACTTACTATACAGAAAGCCCCTTGTTATGAAGTAAATTTCGTGGAAATTAGGTCAGTTTTGGTTCCCCAGGGGGAATTTTTAGGGGGCACAACCCACACTAGTCGGATAAACACCCAAGTTAGGCCGATGATAGCTGTGAACATGGGACATAAGGTGTCTTTATAAAAGGAAACACGGTAATGTTTCATCCTTGCCGGGGCTTGCACTCACGGACACTCAGTGTCGTGTTGAAGCGAGAGCTTTGCCTAACAGGACCAATGGGCCATGGTCACTTATGTTGAAATGTCATCTGGTTACGGTTGTTACATTTTTGTCCATTGCTGGACAATTCTCACTTCAACTACTGTCCCGTAATATGATGCTTGTAAAGTGACTTAGGCCAAAATTATTCATGCCGTAGTTTTGGCCACTCGTTCTACCTATCAATTGCAGGGAACAAGGTAACTGTTCCTGCAGTACATATATGTAGTGGAGAAAAGAAAAGTATGTCACTGGTGAAGGTCAGGTGGTGGCGTCAGGTCATCAAATAAGAAAGTAAAGTGTGGCAGCAGGGGACGGCTAATGACGAAATGCCGTCACCCTGATCTTCACCACGCGACCTGCTTTCTCCACTATTTCCTCTTTTAGAGAGATGTATATCCCAGAACTCAAACATATCCAGTAAAGATGTTCCAAGTGGTCATTTCACCCATATTTTTAGATGTTATCACTCTACTTAAAATATAATGTTTACAGTGTTGTACTCTTAAACAAGAACCAGCACATAGGAGAGAGGCGCTAATGAAGGACAGCTTTCAGTAGTGACTATTGTGTAATGGTTTAGGTCGAACCGTATTTGTCATTCATAAGCTAGTCTTGCTATGTGCCGGGTTATTTATGTGTTGTTCCAATTACGGTATTGTGCCTTTTTCTTCTTTAATGTTATGTTCCATCACAACCATACAGAAAATGGTTGCATACTCCAGTGCTAATGTTGTCTTGGCTGTTGTGTTCTGTTGTGAATTGGAATTTATGGTGTTCTTATGTAATGGCTGAATCATTAAATTCCTGTATATCTGCATAAAAGAAAATTATACATATATAGTAATAATCATCCTCTTTGGGGGCCAAAAAATATTTTCTGGTCCATTTGTTTGTAGTGTAGAAGGACTTGTGAGGAAAGTGCTGTGTTGTGAAAAACTGTACTAACCATAGTCACATTCTCTCAAAATCATTCGGCGCTGCTGTTCTATAACTTTCCAGATAAGAACAGTTCAAACTTTTCATTTTGTTCTATGCGGATAAAAGAAACGTTATTTTTGGTCTAGTTTGATGGATGGCCATCAACGAAATAGAAAGGTGGGCGTAGAGTGTTTGATTTGGAACCTGCCTAGTAATACATTCTTGAGTTCTTTTTCAGAGTCACAGGTCTTTCTATTAAAAAACTACTTTAGCCAAGTGGTTCCAGACCTATCATAAAATGAGGGGGCTTAAACACCTTTACTGAAACTCCTTAAGTTCATCATTTATGTATTACTCGCCTTTTTACATTTTACTGCTCTTTGTGTTAAGGGTTATAATGATTTAATTGAAATGAGAGTATTAAGTAATAAGTGGATTATTTTGTGTGACCATTCACAAGATAACTGCTAGTCTAGTCAAAACACAGCAGCACTCAAACTATAAAAGGCTTCAGAGAAACATAACTGTTTAGAAAAGTATATATTGATATTAATATTATTTACAGCATATATTCAGTCACAAAAATGGGTAAGACCATGTTACTCTCATGGCAGAAGTCACACTAACAAGACCCTAACAAGTCCACCATCATGTTACTCTCATGGCAGAAGTCACACTAACAAGACCCTAACAAGTCCACCATCATGTTACTCTCATGGCAGAAGTCACACTAACAAGACCCTAACAAGTCCACCATCGAGAAATGCTATGGTGAAACCTAACATTTCAAAAAATTTGAGAAAAAAACTAGGCTACATCAACTACAGTACACTAGACTTCTACTGTCTCTACATACACATCTACCACTGCATTATACATCTTCATTACTATAATATACATCTACCACATGCAATATACATCTAATAACTACACTTACATACACCATCACTACACATATCTATCTACTGCTTCACTATACATCAATATCACTTCACATTACCACTGACTAAACTATACCATGTACCATCACTATGTATACATCTATCATCACTGCACTATACATTACCTTTACTACCACTAACATCTTCCACCACTACACTGCACATCTTCAATCACAAACACTACACATCTTACTATCACTATTCTTTATATCTACCATCACTACAGTATACAGCTACTATCAGTACACTAATAAATCTACACCAATGCCACTATACATTACCATCACTCACTATACATCTATCATAACTACACTTTAATCTTCCATTCCCTTACACTAAATCATCTCTATCACTACAATATTACATCTACATCACTTTACTATCATCGAAAACCATTTACACTAGTTATCCTGCCATCATTACACTATACATCTGCCATCACTACACGTGTAATTCTATCACTACACTATACATCTATCAATTACACATAATTTCTACCTCCAATTCACTATACATCTACCATCATTTTTTGCTATTCAATATACCATATTTAAATCTCTGTACATCTTAACATCACTTCACTATACTATTCTCACCATATTACATGAACATTTACCATCATACACTATACATCTTACCATCACTTCACTATACATCTTCCATCACGACACCTATACATTTTCCATCAATACAACTGTTCATCACTATACAATGTGTTATCGTCACTACATAATTATTACAATCTCTCACTTTGATTATGGTACCGCTGCACTTCAGTAATCACTTTAGGTAAACTCTTCAGTAAACTACTTCACTAAACCACTTCGCTAAAACACTACTAATACACTTCTGTATGCACTTATTAAACACTACTAAATACTTCAGCAAACAATTTACTTAACACTAAAAAAAAATTTACTTTTCTAAAATACATTAACACAACTTCATTCGAGCCGCGTAACTATATTTATACTAAGTTTAAATTAAATTTTATTATTAGATTCACATATTTCATTTACAGTATATTTTTGTATGACTCTTCAAAATATATTTACTTAAGAATATCACAATGAGTTTCTAAAAAGTCTTGGTGTGCTCTTGGATATTGCTGTGTTTTGTTGGGCTTTTAATGTACTTAGTGACATGGGTGAGATAACTGGAGAAAGAGAGAGAACACCTCTTGCTGGACGGTGTCGACGCGCAGATGGTTGTAAATGTTACCTCCGCTCAAATACTTTGTTAATCTACCTAGATTGACGCAGTCTTCAAGTGTCCTGGCGACACAGATCTCCCTTAATTACCAGACCAGGTTAACCAAGTATGGCTACCAACTACGTGGCCGCTGATTGGTTTTCTTTTCAAGTTTATTAAGTTGAACAACGATATTAGATTAATCCAAGTTCACCTGCTGTAACTAAGAAAATAGTGTCAGGGATTATATTCACTCAATGAGTTCTTCCTCCTCACTATTATGGTGGCAGTGCCGGGTATAATATGGTTCCTAGTGAACAGGATGTTCACTAAAATCACTGCAGCCACACACCACAGTGTTTTTACCAAGCCTGTGGTGGCTGGTACTACTAGCCCTCCCGTGGCTGCTAGTAAGCCAATGGTGGCTGGTACCACTAGCCTTCCCGTGGCAACTAGTAAGCCAATGAGTGGCCACGATATCCGGTACCACTAGCCTTCCTCCATGTCGAGTATGTAGATACTAGTAAGCAATGGAGGCTGGTACTACTAGCCCTCCCGTGGCTACTAGTAAGCCAATGGTGGCTGGTACCACTAGCCTTCCCGTGGCGCTACTAGTAAAGCCAATGGTGGTGGTACCACTCAGCTCTCCCGTGCCTTCTAGTAAGCCACCAATGGTGGTGGTACCACTAGCCTCCCGTGGCTGCTAAGTAAATCCCAATGGTGCAGGTACACTCGCCTCCCGTGGTGCTAGTAAGCATTGGTGGCTGGTACCACTGCCCTCCCGTGGCTGCTAGTAAGCATTGGTGGCCTAGGTTACCACTAGCCCTCCCGTGGCTGCTAGTAAGCATTTGGTTGGCTTGGTACCATCTAGGCCTCCCTGGTGCTAGTAAACCATTGGTGGCTCTGGTACCACTAGCCCCTCCCATGGCTTCTAGCAAGCATGAGTTGGATAGTACAATTGATACTACATTGATTTGCTCATAAGTCCACCGATGAAAGCTGAATACCCAAACACAACACCCTTCACAGTGGTGACTCTGATTCAAGTGACCCTGGTACTTTCTAACTTGAATTCATAACTCTGACACATAATGAAGATCATGAAAATCTTAAACTGATCCCCAATGCAATAAAAGAAAATATTAACCTTTAATTAGACTGGGGTCATGTGGACTCAGGCAAGTCACTCTTGGGGATAGATATTATATCTAAGTCAGTAATAGACAAAGCGACTATAAAATAATACAGGAAAGAGGCCAAAACAACGAACTTGGAATCTTAATAGTTTTCATGGGCCCTTGATTCATCCCTGAAGAACGTCAAAGAGGACAATTCTTGACATTGGCAGGGGAAATTTTGTTTACAAGGGCAAAACTGGATTACCCTTTTGGGATGCTCACGGACAACCAAAACTCTTATCCTCGTATGATTTTGGGGGTATGCATCAAGCAGATGTAGCGCTCTTTGGTCGTCTCAGCAAGATTGGAGTAGTTTGAATATACTTTCAAAGAAACAGAATTCGCAATCTTCAACAGAAATCCTCAACTACTTAAAACAGTGGGGCATCAATAGTATTATTATGCCATCAATAAAAATGGACGACGGAAACAACCTTGTGGTCTGAGGATCCGGTTTGAATTCTGTAAAAATAAAATGATAGGAGTTCCTTAAAAATACCGTGATTTAAAAACAAAATCAGTACAGTAACATTTCGTTCCTTGTTCAGGTGTAACTGGGGGAAAATATCAAGAGGATGTCTACTGCTTGTTCTTCGGTATAAAGGTTAAAACTTGTTGACAAATTATCAAACAATTTATCCAAATTCTAGAGGCAAATACAAGACCACTTAAGGTTGCCAGTTTCAGATTTCTCCACCAAAAAGAAAGTGTATATGGTCGCATTCATCTCAGGATCATGTAGTTTGGTGTATAAACTCATGATAATGCCACCAAGACCTTAATAACAATCGACGGAAATTTTACAAAATCATCAAAATTGTAGCGAAGCCGCCAGCGGCGACAACGTACAATGATCAAATTTAAGTCATAAGACTAATTAACATCAAAATTGGTCATATATTTTGTGATGCTAAACTTCCATGTACGACAGCAAAATTTTTTGACGTTATGATTCATAATAATAGATAAGAAGGAATTCATAACAGCCGGTGTACTAATGCGTCTGATCATCTCATCATCATACATAACAGAATCCGTCACTGTTAATCTGATTAATCTCTGCACAACAAAGATGAGAAAACCGGCGACATAACTAAGTCGTGTCCAAGACTCATTTAAAAGGTGAATAAGTTGTTGTTATCGCATTGAGGGCGTCGACACCCATTAGTGTCGACACTACAAAAACTGTCCCTTCCTGGGCAGTGTCCATTCTCAGAAATAAATAATAAACAATAGCTCTAGGCAGGGTGAAAAAAAATTATACAGTGGCTGGCGTGCTTGAAAAAACTGGCTTGAACTGCTGGAACTGCTGAAGTGCTGAAGTGCTGTAAACAAAAACACAACAGCTTTTGCTTTGAATACTTATTTTTGGGATTTTTTTTGTTACTGTTTATGACTATATTATTATTGCTTTATATTATTGCTATATTATTATTGTTATTATTATTATTGCTATTATCTATTATTATTGTATTATTATTATTGCTACTTTTTATTGTTATTATTATTATTGGATATTATTTTTATTGACTATATTATTATTATTGCTATTATTATTATTATTTATTATTTTTATTATTGCCTTATTATTATCATTATTATTAATATTAATATTATTATTATTATTATTATTTTTATTATTATTGTTATTATTGCTATTATTATTTTTATTAATTATTATTATTATCTCTAATATTATTATTATTATTATTATTATTGTTAATTATTAGTGCTATTATTATTATATTATTATTATTATTATTATTATTATTATTTTATTATTATTATTGCTATTATTATGACTAGTCAATTCCATCGTTATCTGATTACAAAAGTATGAAATCAATGAATTTTACCTAAAACAATCAGGTTTGTCTGAAAAGTATTCTAAATGCTCTAATCGTCGAAATATACAATTAAAAACATCATTATAACCATATTTTTCGAATTTTTTTCAATGCTTTCGATATTTTTTATATAATTTATGAATTACTCAAAATTATTTCTGAATTTCATCGTATATTTTGTTGGCTTTTTGAAAATAGTAATATACTTTATAAATGAAGAAAATGCTCGAAATATTTCAATTCAATCAGTAAATTCTGATAAAATAGTTTGAATATTCATGAATTTTTAGCTAAAAAATCATGTTTTCTGCAAAAGTGTTCTAAATGCTCCACAATCGTCGAAATCAGCATTTAAAACATTATTTTAACATATTTCTCGATTTTTTCAACAGCTTCACGGTATTTCATATATTTTCCATATTTTTTTTTAAAGACTAACAAAAAGCATTGAAAAAATCGAAATAATATGGTTTAAAAATGATGTTTACTGCATTTTTTCATCGATTTAAGTGGATTTGGAACACTTTTCAGGACAAACCTGATTTTTTTAGCTAAAATTCGGATGGATTTTCATACTTTTTTTATCAGATTTACTGATTGATTTGTAATTTCGAGACTTTCAACATTTTAAAGTATATTAACATATTTTTCAAAAAGCCATAAATTTTCGATGAACAATTCAGAAATAATTTTGATATTTCATATATTTTTGAAAATTACCTGAAGCATGAAAAAAATCCCGAAAAAACTATGGTAAAATGATGTTTTATTGCATATTTCGACGATTTCCATCATTTATTTTTTAGAGCACTTTTCAATTAAACCTTACTTTTTTAGCTAAAATACAGCATAAAATTTAATTCAATCAGTTTTTCATGATAAAAAGTTGTAAATACCTTGAAATTTAGCCTTAAAAAATCAGGTTTGTCTGAAAAGAGTTACTAAATGCTCCAAATCGTCGAAATGATGCAGTAAACATCATTTACCATCATTTTTCTATTTTTCAAGATTAAGTGTATTTCAAATATTTCAGGATATTTTCATTAGTTGACATATTTTTTAAAAATACACAAAATCATTGAAAAAAATCGAAAATATTTGTAAAATGTTTTACAGCATATTTCGACGACTTAGAGCATTTAGACACTTTGCAGAAAAGCCGATTTTTTAGCTAAAATTCGTGGATTTTCATACCTTTTTTATCACAATACTGATGGAATTGAAAATTTTCGAAGCATTTTCACATTTTAAAGTATATTACATATTTTTCAAATGCCTCATAAAATATCGATGCCCAATTCTGATATAATTGTGAATATCACTATATTTTTTAAAAATACATGAAGCATTGAACACAAAATAAATCATACGAAAAATATTGTATCAAATTGCGTTTTACTGGCATATTTCGACGATTTGGAGGATTTGACACTTATATTTTTAGCTTTGAAATGTAAAGATTTGTACTCCGAGTTAAAGTGAAAACTTTGGTAGGATATATGGATTTTTCAAACTTTCAGTCTGATCATCCCTTATATGATAATAGGGAAAAGGTGAGCTGGTGTTATTGAATCTGGAAATGTGATAATCATATTAGTGATGTTGATAGCACTGAAAGCTAAAAATGTATTCTGTCAGATTGCTGCGAAGATCAATACTACTTTCAGTAAGGCCAAGGGTATCCCTTCGCATTTTATGGCCTTTATTAACTCATGCAAGATACAGAATGTTTTAGCAAATGTAGATAGGGAATTATTCTCGTGTAAGTCTATATGTAACGTAAAAGGTGAAATATGCTACAGTAAGAATTAACAAGAGAGGCCTTTGTCCAGCCTTTGATGATAAATGGGTATATTTGAATACTAATGAACCCTTGGACTTAGGACACCCTGATATTCACATCATCTAAAACGTAGCGAGAATTGAGTGATTCCCATGTTGTATTACCGAAATGGTCATATGAAATGTATTGGTTGTATATAAATAAAAAAATGAAAATATTGTGTATTAGTGTTATCCTGAAATGTGAAATTATTTGGGCTATTCTTGGTTAAGAGTGAAAATGTTTTCCCTAAGTTGTATATGAAATGTGTAATACTGAGATGGTGACGACGAAGGAAAGTTCAGAACAAGCAAAGAATTTCTTCAAGAAAAAAAATATGTGATTTTAGTCAATCGAATTGTACCTTTTTTCATTGATTTTTTTTGTTGGATGCTATATGAACGCATTGGTTGTATAATAAATAGTGTTATCTTTGCGTTTAAGTTATTGTCTGCGCGACAGATTCAGCCTGTTGTGTGGGTCATCACGTGACGCTCATGCAATAGGGGAAGTCGACAGATTCAGTCCTGTTGGTGTGAGGTCATCAAGTGACGTCACTGACCGCCCCGAGTAAACACAAGGTGGGGTGACGTCACACTTGGTAGACCTGTAATAGAGAAAGTACTATGCCCCATAGGGGGGGAGTTCTTTGAATGATTACCCCTAGAGGGAAAAAAATCCAAAAACTTGATCAGGAGATGGAGTCTTTGTATTTATTGTTATTGAGAAATACTTGGACATAGAGGGTAGAAGTGGATTGGTGAGCGGTTGTGTGGAAAATCTATGTATTATTGGATATCGAGAAAAACTTGACCGAGGGGGGGGGGGAATTGGAGCATGGAAGTTGGGAAGCAAGTGGGAGTCAATTTGAATGCTTCCCCCGAGGGGGGAATCCAAAAAAAACTTGATCCAAGGAAGTGGAGTCTTGTGTTAAAATATCGTGAAAAACTTGATCCAAGAGAAGTGGATGTCATAGGAAAATTCGCAAAAAATTTAGGATGGGGGTGAGTGAAAGTGCGGAAGGAGACCCTCAAAAAAAAAGTTGATATCGAGAAAAAACTTGATCCTAGGAGATGGAGAGAGATCATAAGAAAAAGGAAATTAAAAAAAATTTTCGAAAAAATTTGGGATGGGGTGAAAGTGGGAGGGGGAACCTCAAAAATTTGATACGAGGAGATGGAGGAGCACGGAAAATGAAATTAAAAAAATTCGAAAAAAATCGTGAAAAAAAATCGGGGGAGCGGGGGCGATCCGGACGACGCTGCAGAGCGCTGCAGAATGCGCTGGGGGGCGTGAGGGCGAGTGCGCGGGGTCGGGCACGGGCGGGTTTTCCGGTCGGGGCGGGAGGAGTTGTCCTCAGGAAAGGGAGCCATCTCAGCCGCAAAACCCTTTCAGGAGGAGGACCGCTTGAGAGGTAGGAAGCCACTCAGCCGCTTTGACACCTACTTATATATATATATATTTAATATATATTATATTATATATATATATATATATATATTATTTAGCATATTTTTATATTTATTATATATATATATATATATATATATATAAATTTATTATATATATATTATATATGTATTTATATATAACTAGGGATCCCAGGGCAGCTAGTTTTCTGTTACAAGCGGCTCAGTGCAGCTGTTCAAAGGGGTAATGCTGCTGTATTTTGGGCACACGCCCAGCTCTGAGGAGTGGATGATATTTTCACCTTATATTCGGTGAATTCACACGTAATCTCATGTTACATTATATGCCACCTTTATATCACTTATATGATCTCTTAAATCTTCTGTAACCATTTTAGTAATAAAATATTCCTATTTGTAAAAAAAATAAATATAAAATGATGGGGTGTAGGGGAAGTGGACAATATTCAACGGCCTTCAGGCGTAATACCAAACTATTTTTCCTTGAGCCTTTTTATCCACTTCTCCGAGGCTGTGGGTCCCATAATTTACTCCAGAGGTGGACCCAATATTTATATATATATATATATATCTATATATATTTTTATATATATATATACCCTATTATATATTTATATTTAATATATATATAAGATATATATAAATTTATATGCAAAACAACCACTGTGTACTGTGTTTACTATGTCGGTGTCGTATATGGTAAAAAATGTTCAGTTAGCAAAACACAATTTCAAATTATTGTCCTTTATGATATTTTCTCTTATAGGTTTTGAAGATATATTTTCTTCTTCTTTATGTTTATGTTAAAATTTAAATAATTTTGTTCCAAAAGAACCTTAGAAAAACACTGACCTTACCTTATTATAACAAGCGAAATTTATTTGTCTAATCAAACTAAATTATGTTTTAGATAAGCTTACAATACTTTAATAATAAAACAAACGCAAAGAATATAATTTTTTTCGTTAGGTTCAGAATGGTTTTTGCGAAATTATATGCATACACAAATATCGCTTTCTTTATTTGGCCAATAAAAGTTGAATATATATCTTATATATTATATATATTTATATATATTTACTATATATATATATATATATATATATAATAATTATATATATTTATATAACATATATATACATATATTATATATATTTATATATATATATATATTTATATATATATATATATTTTTATATATATGTATATATAAATATATATATATATATTTATATATTATAGATATATATATATATTTAATATATATATATATATATTTAAATTTAAAATATATATATATATATTATATATATTTATATATTATATATATATTTTATTTATATATATACTATATATATAATATATATATATATATATATTTTATATATATATATATATTATATATATAGTATATATTATATATATATAATATTATATATTTACAACAAATTTATATATATATATATATTTATATTTACTATATATATATATATATACTTTATTATTCATATATTTTTATTTATATATATATATATATATATATATATATTTACATCGCTCGCCTCTGCTTCACCACACCTGACTACAGTATATAAAGCCACGTCTAGGGCTTGTGTTCTGTGCTTTCTACAAGGATTGATTGGTCTGAACACATCGGCTCCAGGCTGAGGGATGATTACCTCAAATCATCCTCTCCTTATTCTTCCTGCTTTGTTATGAGACTGGTGAAGCCACTTTTGTGGCGAAACGTTTCTTCATTACAGAATCCCATATGTTGCACCAAGTGTCTCAATTTTCACACTTGTCAGTTTTTTCAATACCATTTACATCACAACAAAAAGTAACAAAAACGTCCTTACTCGAGTGGTTAATTGGCCATAAATATCACTAAAATATCCGCTGCTTAAAAAGCTTTAACTTTTTGAAAAACTATCTATTATATATCCAACTTTAGTTACACCACTAGATTTATATGAGCTAAATGTTTTATTTTTGTTACACCACTAGATTTATCTGAGTAAATGTGTTATTTTAGTTACACACTAGATTTATCGGAGTTAATGTATCAATCATCTGCTAGAAAAATGACAGGATGGATAATGAGAACCCTTCACAACGAAGGAGGCCAAGCCACATGAGGACATCTTCAGGTTCACTTTTCTATCTAGGCTGGAAATTGCTGCACTCTAACACAGCACCTATCAAGGCAGGTTGAAATTGCCGACCTTGGAAAATGTACAAGAGAACTTTCACCGGCGCGCATAACGGAGATAAAACACCTATTTAACTGGGAGCGCTTGAGGTTTTCAAAACATGTATTCCTGGAACGCAAGGAGGAGAGATACATGATTTTATTACACCCCTGGAAAATCCTAGAGGGAATAGTACCGACTTGCACACGAAACACTCACTACGAAAGCAAAGACTTGTCGCTGGTCGATGCACCATCCCCCAATGAAAAGCATGGGTGTCACTAGCACGTTACGAGGACCATACAATAAGTGTAGGGGCCCGAGGACTGTTACATGCCCTCCCAGCACACATAAGGGGGATTAACAACAGACCCATGGCAGTTTCAAGCTGGCACTGTGACAAAGCACCTAAGTCATTCCTGATCAATGCCCGGGCTGTGGCTCGTACGTTGGTTTGCGTGAAGCCAGCAGCAACATGCCTGGTTGATCAAGGCCGCTCTGATCCACAGGAGGGCCTGGTCACCAGACCGGGCCGCGGGTGCGTTGACCCCCGAAACTCTCTCCAGGTAAACTCCAGGTAAACACCACTGATTTTCTGAGTAAATGCTTTATTTTAGTTACCCCACTAGATTTATCGGAAGTTAATGTTTTTATTTTCATTTCGAATATTTTTAGAACCTTAAAGGAAGCGACAACTGAAGAGGACTGAGGTACGGTTGTTGGTCTCCAATAATGTACACCGACAGCATCTTTCCAGGAGACAGGATGACTGAGGTAGTGGTCTCTGTGATTGTAGCCCGACAGCTTCATCCAGGAGGACAGGAGGAACTGTCACCTGCAGATTGGTCTTCTTATGACCTCCCACCCAGAGATGGAAGTTCTAAAGTCTTTTCAAGATTTTTCTTTTACCTTGACAGGTAAAAAAAAACTGATACAAGTTATATACTTATTTCAAGCTTTAACATAGATAATGGTATATAATTGGTAGTGCAACTGATTTTCCAGTCCTTCATTTGAATGCACTAAACCAACCATTATATCAACATCATTAAAAATCCCAAACATAAATTTATAATTAATTATATGTTCCAAGTTTTTACTATTACGAACAAATAGCTGTCATTCTGCTGTGTTAATATTATTATTAAAGGTGGTGATTATTAAAGGTGGTGGGATTGAACTCCAGGAGCCAATTGCTGGACCAGGTCTGCAGCCTGTCCAGATCCCTTTGTAGTTCTGCCTGGTCTTCGATCGAGTGTATTCTTCTCATCAACTTCACGTCATCTGCAAACAGGGACACCTCCGAGTCTATTCCTTCCGTCATGTCGTTCACAAATACCAGAAACAGCACTGGTCCTAGCGACTGACCTGCGGGGACCCCGCTGGTCTCAGGTGCCCACTCTGACACCTCGCCACGTACCATGACTCGTTGTGTCTTCTCTGACAAGTATTCCTGATCCATTTGTAGTGCCCTTCCTGTTATCCCGTGCTTGGCTCTCCAGTTTTTGCCACCAATCTCTTGTGTTGGAAACTGTGTCAAAAGCCTTCTTGCAGTCCAAGGAAAATGAAATCCACCCATCCCCTATCACATCTTGTCATTACTGCTGTCCCATGTCATAGAACTCCAGTAGGTTTGTGACTCAGCGATTTCCCGTCCTGAACCATGTGGCTGTCTGTTGATGTGATCATTCCCCTTTTAGGTGTTCACCCACTGTGCTGTCGACAACCCCTAACCACGTGTGTGTGTGTGTGTGGGTGTGTGTGTGTGTGTGTGTGTGTTGTGTACTTAATTCGAAGATGGCGTGAATTTTTTTACAAACATTATCGCTCACTTCACAGCAGGATTCGAGCCTGCACACTCTGCAAAGTACGCAGTACTTCAGTCACTCAGCCAGACTCCAGCTAAGTTAAGCATTTCACAATCTCTTTCGAAGTTCACTGCATATAACAGGATTTAATGAAATAACTTAACACTAACCTGGTGTTCAGGGGCATGGGAGTGACTGCCCAGTTCACTGGCTAAAGTATTGCATAGATCGAACCCACGACCCTGCGTGGGTTCGAATCCTGCAGACTGTGAGCATAACGAGAAAAAATATTTATCATAGATTTAATTTAATATAATTAAGTTGATCGACGATATATATAGCAGAATTTAGCTAAAAAAATTAACACTTTTAGCGATGTTAGGTGAGGTTTCTAAGTTAGTTTTAGTCCAAACATAAAAATTCTATTATTGTTAGTAAAAACAGATAAGCTATCCTGCTTAAATAAATTTTATGGCGGATGAGGAAAAGATTGATTTTTAAGTGAGTTCAGACTCATTCGGTATTTTCGGCTATATTTAGTACGATATATTATATATATTTATATATATATATATTATAATATATCATATTTATATTTATATATATTATATATATTACTTTTTATATATATATAGAATTTTATATATATTTATATTTAATATATATAATATTATATATATATTATTATATATATATATACTATATGTAGTGGCGAATATGTAAAACTGGTCAATTAGCAAGAACTCATTTAAAATTAAGTCCTTTCTGAAAATTTTCTCTTATCGTTTAAAGATATATTTTTTTCATTATGTTAATGTAAAATTTTTTTAATTTTGCTCCAAAAGTATCTTAGAAAAACTTACCTAACTATTATAACAAGAACAATTTATTTTTAGCCTAACCCAACTTAATATATTTTAAATACGTTTACAATAATTTAATACTAAACAAACACAATCAAATATATTTTTTTTCGTTAGCTTCAGGAATGTTTTTTATATCCGAAAAATTATTGGCAACACAAATTTTCACTTGTCTTATATGGACAGATGTACGTTGCTATTAAGCAAGATCGCAAGTTCTGCCTATTCGGCACGACTTTACTAATATATATATATATATATATTATATATATATATATATTTATATATATATATATATTAACATTTAATTTGTCATTGTATAGACTGCTGAGTCCAGCACCCACACATCCCTGCATGCACTAACCTGCATCCTTACACACTGCATGTAAGGTTTTCATTACCCTGTCTCCTCCTCTTCCATACATTTCATCAACATCTGCCACGTGACTCACCTAATCCAGTCTGTCATATGCCTTTGCTAATCCATTAATAGCCATAAACAGGTCCTTCTATTTATCTAAGTACTTTTACTTACACTACTCTCGGTCTACTCATCCCCTGTCATTCAGTTAAATTTTCCCTGCTCCTCTGAAATTTTATTTTTGTTCTACCTTTTCTCCCTCCATAACATTTCTGCCATATAAAAAGCTTACCTTGTATTACTAGTAGGGTTATCCCTCTGTAATTCTTTTTTAAAAACATTTTTTCGTTTTTTGTTCCCTTTTCATTTTTCCTATATATAATGGGAAACTATGCACTCTCTCTGTCAATCCTTTGGTACTTTCTTTCCTTCATACATTTTAAGTGAGCAGGTACACCAACCACTGAAATACTATAGTCACATCTGATTTTAAGATCTCTATTTAATTCTAACTACCAAAGCCCGCTTTACCACTGTCATTTTTCCCACTGACTAACTCACTTTCCCTACATCCACCACAGGATCAAACCCATTTATATACATGTTATCTTTGCCTTCCCTTTGCTTGAAATCATCACCTCCCCTTCATTACAAACAATCTACCAATCGTTAATATATTTCTCTCTTTCTTTCAGGAATCATGTATCTTGCTCGATAATAGTGTGACTTTGTAAAAGGATCTAAGTCGGGACACGAAAAAGTCGTCGTATGCTCCTCTCTTCTATGTGCGGGTTATATTGTGTATATTTGTGAATAAGTAGATGAAAATGTTGCTGGATGCAGTAAATTAGCGTAAAGCAGGGGGGAAACTGTAAACGTATTGTAAAATTTGTGTTTTTCAGGAGAAACTTTTTCGTGTACTCTAGGGAATAATCTCTCCTAATCAGATCCATCAAGCAGTAGCGATAAAGACAACAACTGAATTTCTGTCGTCGAGACATGAGTGTATGGAAGATAATGGCGCGGGTTACACCAGCGGGACGGGCACTGTACTGGCAGCTTAATGATATCTGGCACGGGGCATCTTAGGTATCATTGGGGGTAGATTTAAATCGCTTCTAGCACTCGCATTCCCTGCTATTCAGTACACTTTGGTGTCAGTATATTTCTTGTACTTATGTATACACTGGTACCCAGTATACTCTGGTGCTCAATGTACACTGGCATCAGAGTAACTAATTACTAAGTATACACATGTACTCAGTGCACACTGGTACTCAGTTTACTTTGGTGCATGCTAAGAAAAGACACAATAAATTAACTGTTTAAAGGGACCCACTATTTTCTACATAGAGCTTTATGTATACTATGAACATACCACAATACGTATGTATATATTATACTCCTGAGAGGTAAGACAGAAACATGTGAGAAACAAGTAGGATGATATGAGGGAAAATCATTCGAGTGTGGTGAATCGCGAGCTTATGCAGCAAGTACACTTCAATAATTAAGTAATCTTTATTTCTACAAGTACATGTACAGTCCCAAGCTGACATCAATCACGTACTTACTATACAGAAAGCCCCTTGTTATGAAGTAAATTTCGTGGAAATTAGGTCAGTTTTGGTTCCCCAGGGGGAATTTTTAGGGGGCACAACCCACACTAGTCGGATAAACACCCAAGTTAGGCCGATGATAGCTGTGAACATGGGACATAAGGTGTCTTTATAAAAGGAAACACGGTAATGTTTCATCCTTGCCGGGGCTTGCACTCACGGACACTCAGTGTCGTGTTGAAGCGAGAGCTTTGCCTAACAGGACCAATGGGCCATGGTCACTTATGTTGAAATGTCATCTGGTTACGGTTGTTACATTTTTGTCCATTGCTGGACAATTCTCACTTCAACTACTGTCCCGTAATATGATGCTTGTAAAGTGACTTAGGCCAAAATTATTCATGCCGTAGTTTTGGCCACTCGTTCTACCTATCAATTGCAGGGAACAAGGTAACTGTTCCTGCAGTACATATATGTAGTGGAGAAAAGAAAAGTATGTCACTGGTGAAGGTCAGGTGGTGGCGTCAGGTCATCAAATAAGAAAGTAAAGTGTGGCAGCAGGGGACGGCTAATGACGAAATGCCGTCACCCTGATCTTCACCACGCGACCGTTAATGTAAGAAATATTAATTTTGCACCAAAAAAATCTTAGAAAACTTACCTAACCTTATTACAACAAGAGCAATTTATTTTAGCCTAATCCAACTAAATATATTTTAAATACGTTTACAGAAATTTAGTACTAATCAAACACAATGAAATATATTTTTTTCGTTAGGTTCAGCATGATTTTGGCGAAATTATTGCATACACAAATTTTCACTTGTCTATATGGCAAGATGAGCGTTGCTATTTAAGCCAAGATCGCAAGTTCTGCCTATTCGGCACGACATATTATATATATATATATATATATATATATAATATATATATTAAATATATATATATAATATATATATATAAATTATATATATATATATATATATATATATATATATATATATATATAATATATAATATATATATATATATATATATATATATTATATCTATATCAACTACATGTCGGCCGACTATCCCACCGAGGCGGGGTGGCCCAAAAGAAAAAAACCAAGTTTCTCCTTTCAAATTTAGTAATATATACAGGAGAAGAGGTTACTATCCCTTGCTCCGGATTAGTCGCCTCTTACAACACGCATGGCCTACGGAGGAAGAATTCTGTTCCACTTCCCCATGGAGATAAGAGGAAATAAACAAGAACAAGAACTAGAAAGAAAATAGAAGAAAACCCAGAGGGGTATGTATATATACGCTTGTACATGTATGTGTAGTGTGACCTGAGTGTAAGTAGAAGTAGCAAGACGTACCTGAAATTTTGCATGTTCATGAGACAGAAAAAAAGGACACCAGCAATCCTACCATCATGTAAAACAATTACAGGCTTTCGTTTTAACACTCACTTGGCAGGACGGTAGTACCTCCCTGGGCGGTTGCTGTCTACCAACCTACTACCTAGGATATTATATATATATATAATAATATATATATATATATATATATATATATATATAATATATATATATATATATATATATATATATATAATGTGTGTTTGTGTGTGCTAGTAACTCCTTCTTCTGTATAAATTACTAAAAATAAGAAAAACTTTATAAAGATGGGACATGTGAATGTGCATGGATGTAGTGTAGATGATAAGAGATGACTACCAGTGTTATGAATGAAAAGAAGTTGCATGTCTTGGCTCAAAGTGAAACAGATCTCAAGGGGTAGGGAAGTTTCGGTGGGATAAAATAAATGGGATTAGGTCAGGAGTATCTGAGAGTGTTAAAGCTAAGGAAGGGGTAGTAATAATATTAAAGGATCAATTATGGCAAGTTAAGAGGGAATATCAGTGTATACATTCAAGAATTTTGTGAATTAAATTAAAGTCTGATGCGAAAAGTGGGAGTGTACAGGAGTAAGAGACAGGTTTAGGGAGATGTTGGGTTTTTATGAAGTTTTGACCCAAGTGAGAGAGTAATTGTGCCAATATGAGAGAAATGATTGCAGAGGGCGTGGTTTTTAAGTTTGTGATGCCAGAGGTTAGTGATAATGGGGAGGCCTTCGAACTTTGTATAGAAAGGGATTTGGTAAAAGGCAATACACAGTTTAAGAAAGAAGATAATAAGTATACGAGATTTGATATAAGGAGTAATAAGAGTAGTGTGTTAGACTATGTATCAGAGGATAAATGGTTGATGGGTCAACTCTATGATGTGCACGTTTATAGAGCGGCAACAGATATATCAGATCATTTTTAGTTGTGGATAAAAGATAGATGGGGTACAAGACGAAGGTTTATAAACTAAAGGAGGAGGCAGTTAGGGTAAGATAAAAACAATTATTGGTAGAAAGATGAGCTAGTGAGAGTATAAGCAATGAGGCTGAAGAAGTATGGGATAGATTTAAGTATGCAGGGTTAGAGTGTTCAGCAGAAGTTTGTAAATATAGGAGGGTGGGTGCAGGAGGGAACAGGAACGATTGGTGAAATGATGAGGTAAAGAAAGTAGTAACAGAAAAGTTAGAATATGAAAGGTTTTTACGTAGTAGAAGTCATTTAAGCATGGAGGAGTAAAAGAGAAATTGGAGAGAAAAAGAACGGTTAAGAGAGTGGTGAAGGAATATAAAAGGAGAGGAAATGAGAGAGTGGGTGAGATGCTGTCAACAAATTTTGCTGAGAATAAGAAAAAGTCTTGGAGTAAGATTAATAATTTGAGAAAGCCTAGAGAACAAATTGTATGACAGTTAAAAAGAGAGAAGGAGAGTTATTAGATGGGGAGTTAGAGGTATCGGGAACATGGAGATAACATTTTGAGGAACTGTTAAATTTAGATGAAGCTGTGATTTTGTGCATTACCCAGAGAGGCATAACATCTTTTAGGAGTGAGGAAGAACCAGATGTGAGTGTGGAAGACATACATGAAGCTGTGGGTAGAATGAAAGGGATTAAAGGAGCTCGGATAAATGGGATCAAGACAGAAAAGTTAAAACCAAGTGGGGATATAGTTTTGGAATGGTAGGCGCTCTTATTTAAAAAATGTATGAAAGAGAGGAAGGTACCTAAGGATTGGCAGAAAGCATGTGTAGTTCATTTGTATAGTCAAAGGGGACAAAAGAGATTGTAAAAATTATAGGAGAATAAGCTTGTTGAGTATACATGGTAAAGTGTATGGTAGAGTTATTATTGAAAGAATTAAGAGTAAGATTGAGAGCAGGATCGCAGATGAGCAAGGAGGCTTCAGGAAGGGTAGATGTGTAGACCAAGTGCTAACACTGAATCATGTAAGTAAACCATACTTAGATAAATGAAAAAGGTTTACGTTGCATTTATGGCTTTGGAAAAGGCATATGATAAGTTGGAAAGGGAGCAATGTGGCAGATGTTGCAAGTGTATGGAATTGGTGTTAGGTTACAGAAAGCAGTTAAGAGTTTTTACGAGGGTAGTGAGGCTCAGGTTAGGGTATTCAAGAGAGTGGGAGATTAATTTTCAAGTAAAGGTAGGCTTTAGACAGGAATGTGTGAAATCACCATGGTTGTTTGATATATTTATAGCTGGGGATGTAAGCGAAGTGAATGCGGGGGTGTTGGGAAAAGGTGTGAGATTGGTAGGAAATGAATCAAATATAAAGTTGGAGTTGTCACAATTTCTTTTTCCTCTTCACATTTTTTTTCACATTCGGAAGAGAAGTTGCAAAGTTGGTGGACGAATTTGTGAGCGTTTGTAAAAGAAGGAAATTGAAAGCGAACATAGAAAAGAGTAAGGTAATGAGGATAACCAAATATAATTAGGTTATGAAAGATTGGATATCAAACTAGAGAGAGTATTGAGGAATTAAATGTGTTCAGATATTTTGGAGTGGACTTATCAGCAAATGGGTCTAAGAAAGTCGATGTGAATCACAGAACTGTCGAGGGGAGAAAGGTGAGTAGTGCATTCAGATATCTGTGGAGATAAAGAACGTCATCTATGGAGACAAAAAGAGAAATGTAGGAGTGTTGTGATACCAACAATCTTATATGGGTGTGAAGCATAGTTGGTGAAGGTTACAGAAAGGAGGAGGCTGGAGGCAGTAGAGATGTCATGTCTGAGGGCAATGTGTGTTGTGAATATAATGCAAAGAATTCGTAGCTTGGACATTAGAAGGAGGTGCGAGATTACTAAAAGGGGTGAAGAGAGGTTGTTGAGGTGGTTAAGACATTTAGAGAGGCTGAAACAAAATAGAATGACGTGGAGGGCGTATAAATCTGAAATGGAGGGAAGAAGGGGTAAAGGTTGGAGGTAAGGGGTTATGGAGGTTTTGTTTGCGAGCAGCTTAGACATCCAGCAAACGTGTGAACATGTTAGATAGAAGTGTTGTTGGGGTGTGGGCAAGGTACCATTTATGAAAGGGTTCAGGGAAACCGGTTAGCCGAACTTGAGTCCTAGAGGTGAGAAGTATAGTGCATGCGCTTTGAAGGAGGGGTGGTGATAGTTTCAGTTTTGAACTGTAATATCGGTGTTCCTCTGGCAAGACAGTGATGGAGTAAATGATGATGAAAGTGTTTCTTCTTTTTATAGGTCACCATGTCTCGGTGGGAAACGGCCGATGCGTTAAAAAAAATCACTCTATTTTACACATAAAATTTCACTCTCCTTCGTCGTTAACATAGACACTTTTTTATTTGAATGTTCAAATAAAAGGGTTTTTGGAACTTACCGGAGCCATTATTTTAACTTCTTGCCACTAGTACATAAACCAGCGCTGAAAAGTTGAAGCCGATCCAACGATGCTTTCTTGTGTTATGAGGAAAATGAAAAGTATGAGTTGGAGGGGTAAAAAAATCAGGCAATCACTTAAAGGTCCCCATAAGGAGATACCTGAAAAATATAGGGGAATAATTACTGGAAAGTAAACCCACCACTGACAATCGTACCTGTAGTACATATAGATAAAAACAATTATCTGTAATCAACAACATAAATAACACCACGCTTCTTGTAATGATGGTTCAGAGACGACAATGACAATTAGACACATGTGCAACACTTGGTATCTTTAATAGGAAACGTTTCGCACAACAGTGGCTTCATCAGTCCAGTACAAAGGAGAATGGTGAAGACCAGGACGAGTTTGGGTAATCAGTCCCCAGCCTGGAGTTCGATGTGTTCAGTCCATCAATCTTGTAGAATGTACATTCTACAAGATTGATGGACTGAACACATCGACTCCAGGCTGAGGGACTCATTACCTCAAACTCCTCCTCTCTTTTCACCTTCCTGCTTTGTATTGGACTGATGAAACCACTGTGTGGCGAAACGTTTCCTCAACCCTTTCGGGGTTTCGGCCGTACTAGTACGGCTTACGCGCAGGGGTTTTTGACGTACTAGTATGCATAAATTCTAGCGCCGTCAAATCTAGTGAGAGAGAGCTGGTAGGTCTACATATGAAAGAATGGATCTATGTGGTCAGTGTGCGCAGTATAAAAAAAATCTGCAGCACACAGTGCGTAATGAGAAAAAAAACTTTGACCGTGTTTTTGGATTAAAACAGCGACTTTGCACTGTATTTTCGTATGGTATTTATTGTTGTATTCTAGTTTTTCTGGTCTCATTTTATAGAATGGAAGACATATTACAGAAAGTGACATGATTTTGACTGATTTTACAATGAAAAGTACCTTGAAATTGAGCTCAAAGTAGCAGAAATGTTCGATTTTTACCAAAGATCAAAAGTAAACAAATCATGCTAAGCGTCCAATACACGTCAACTGGTGAGTCTAATATTCTCTCACAAGTGCGCCGATATTATTTATACTATTTTACACTAATGCAGTAGCCTGCATAACAGTAAATCTTCTATTTTTTGTGAGAATAAAAATTCAAATTGGAAAGCAAAATAAATGTAAGAGGGGCCTGGGGACGTGACTAATGAACAGAGGAAATGTTATTTTAGTGCCGGGAATGTCTTTCTTGTTTATTCTGGACTCTATTCAGAAATTGGCATCTTTTGAAATTTGTGTGAAATTGGCAAAATTGCTAAATTCTGACCACTGTATTGGATAGTAGAAATCGGTAAATGGGTGGTTCCTTGTACTCATTCGATAGAAAAAAATGGAGTTCTAGCGAAATAGTTATGATTTTTGTCGACTAGTACACTGCAATTGGCCGAAAATAGGGCTCAAAGTGGGCAAAATCGCCGATGCGTAAACATCGTCGAGACCGCTAACTTCGCGAAAGCATATTTCCGTAAGTTTTCCATCAAATTTCATACTTTTGGTGTCATTATGATCGGGAAAAGATTCTCTATCTTTTCATAAGAATTTTTTTTTTTTTTTAAATTTGGCCGACCCTGAGAACAAGTCTCTGAGAGGACCTGCCGACCCCCATATATTTCCATCTTGCATTACTCCAGCCCCTCGCCGGTGAATACATGCAAAAGGAACAGTGCAGAGTGCAGTTTAGGTTTATATTTATTTAAAAGTTTGCTTTCAAAATCAGCAGCAAATCAGAAGAGATGTTCACAAATTACCTCAAGAACACTAATGTATATTGTCTCTAATAATTCAACAAGAAAAATCAAGCACACTCGTGTGCATCTATGTATTCTCAAACATATGCGTGAATACGGTATATATTTAGAGGAGTTTTAGGAAAGTGAGACATAATCAGAAGGTGGAAAGTGGAAAAAGTTGCGAGGATGGATGGAAATAAAACTAAGAATCTGAATAGTGAGCGTAAAATGCTTAGGGATAGTTCGTGTAACTAGGTATCTTTGAAGGGCAGACTTTAGATTTTTTTTCCTCTTTAGGTATCCCTGAACGGATACCTTTAAGAGGTTGCTTGATTTTGTTTTCTTTTCCTTTTTCCTCTAATTTTTCAAATGTTCTTTCGATCATAACTCGAAAATACCTTATTAAATAGTCTTCAAATTTTCAGCATTTGTGTACGGTAACGAGAACCGAATTCTATGAACAATGAACATGTTCATCTGACTCATGACCAAAGTTATTGAATCAATTCCAGCATTCTGAAATAATTCAACCAGATCCAAAATTTTCAGTCTGTAGCTTCCAACGCTGAAAAAAGGAGCCAAAAATTCGACTTGAGAGAAGAGTGAGATTCAGACGTGTGGGCCCAGACTTGGCTATTTTATGTGTAAAATAGCATGATTTTTTAACCCCCTTCAAATTGTGTTAGATATTTTTCCGGCTTACCACTTCAGAACGACTTCCATAGTTAATGGCTGATGCATCTTAGGACCAGGATAGTACCTATTAAATTTATTTTCAGTGTTAACAGATTTGTTTGAGAGGTAAAAGAGTAACTTAGGAATGACGCTTCCGATCGATTTTAAGTTTTCACCTCTGGTGTTTTACTCTCCTAATTGTGGAGACAGGGGGTCGAGTCATAGCTCACGCTGTCAAGAGTTCAGATTCACGCTTCTTTTGGATGCCATAATTACCAGATTGCTAAATTTATCGAATAAATAGTGACATTCATATTTTATTCGATAATTAAATAATGCTTCTTCCAACTGGCTTTAAAACATTAATAACGATGCATGATATAGAATAATAATAATATAATGTCTTTATTTACTATAAGTACATGTACAAGGTATACAGGCCATAGCTGATATCAATGACATACTACTATATAGAAAGCCGCTTGTTATGCAGAGCATTTCGGGCAAATTAGATCAGTTTTGTCCCAGGATGCGACCCACACCAGTCCACTAACACCCAGGTACCCATTTACTGATGGGTGAACATAGACAACAGGTGTAAAGAAACAAGCCCAAATGTTTCTACCCTGGCTGGGGATCGACCCAGCGAGAGTTTTAGCACCAGGCTACCGAGCCTTAAGTTTAGTCCGAGTAGCTGCAAGTTTGCAATTTTACAGAAGAGTTAGAAAACTTGGGATCTTTAAATCACATCAATACTGGAAAATGTCATTTTTGATCGGCTGCAAGCTGAGTACAAATTTACTAGTAAACTGTTTTAGATATCATAAAAATATTAGATGGTCTTTTCTGGTCGTTGTCAAACATTTAGGCACAAAGAACTGAGGTTACCGTGATTTAGTAAAGAAGAGAACTTATTAACTGAGCTCGTGAATAGTTATTTTAAATAAGGCAGAAAGAGGACAAGAGATAGTGCACAATAACAGTGCAATAGAATATACCTGAAAAGATTACGAAAGAAATTGTTATCAAAAGGTGAGGTACTGTATGAGACAGACATAGTCAGATGTATTTCAATAGTTGCTCGATCCGGAAATTGTATTCCGTATTCCATAAATCCAGCACATAACTCCAAGCACAAAATCCCAGCATTTTCCAGCACCTGTACAGTTCCGGCAAATAACTCCAGGTACCCAAACCTCCAGCACCCAACCAAACCAGTACACAACCCTCAGCCACCAACATCCCATCTGTGGAAGAATTGCTCTCAATAGAAAGAAGGTAAAGGGGGTTGATGCGTCCAGACGAAAGAGAGGAAAGACAGCATTAAGTACACGCAAGGCGATCTGGCCAGTGAAACCCTCGGTTCACACCTAAGGACCAAAATACGAATTATATTGACTTGATAAACTCATGTCTTTAGTTTACTAATCAGGATAATTAAGTAAAACGGGTGCCTCTGAATTAGAATATTACATTTAAGACGTGTGTGTGTGTCACGGTCATTGTTGGTACTTGTGCAAAAAAAATCTGTTATTGTTAACTGATTTCCTTGTGTAGCGTGGAGATGCCCGGGGCGGGAGATACGAGGAGCACTCGCTTAAACTCTCTTCTGTGTGCTTCACACACGATAACTTAACAAAAATTTAAAAAAATGACGCGAATAAGTGATGGTCAGACAGCGCTTCAGGAGAATTATGAGCAAAGTTCGCTCATGTACATGACCGAAATAGACGAAATATTGTGTAATTAGTGATTCTAAAACTGCCAGACTTTGAACGGTAAAGCTAATCTCCTCAGTGCCAATTAAATTAGGGCAGTGAGAGCATTTCCAACGTGGCTAGATCAGACGACTCCTTTAGGAGCCCAGTATATCAACAGGTTTGGTTTCGTGTGTATGTAAATAATTACGCAAAGTTAAACAACTTATAAAGTGTCATATAAAATTGAGTGATATTTAGATACAGTCAATGTATCTTCTGTGAATTTTCTTATGCCAGGGACTGATTCATCTTGGACACTTGTCGAATTTCTCTGGTGCTCTGTTCAAAGTGCAAATAGTGACATACGGACTTAACGTTTTACGGAATTGGCCTTTTCTAGAAATGCCAAATATATAGAATATGACATTTATTGTTCTAGTGTTTCTATATTATAAAGTCTACTAGTAAGGACTTAGGAGAATTCGTTATCTTCTTCCTGCTAGTCCTGTAGAGGACTTACAGTTCTGCATGTAAATTAAAGTATAGGTAAATACTTCGGATTATGGCAAATGTGGATCTCATTATTATTATATTATTAATTATTATTATTATTTTATTATTATATTCACTTATTATTATTTATTTTAATTATTAAAAATGCACCCTTAATCGTTCATGTGTAACAATAATACTTAGTGCAGACCGAACTTTTGCGCTGGTTCACTGTACTGGGGAAAACCTCGTGTGACTAATTGCGTGTACAGGTACCTATGATCAGTGTATATAACCCTTTCAGGATTTCGTTCCGTGCGATAGAACGAGAAAGTCTATTCTTATAGGCTTCGAATTTTCAACATTTAATTAAATTACTAAGAATAGGCTTGGGATTGTTACTGAGTGTGCTAGGTAACAAACATTCAACATCTTCAACAATCTTCAACACACTATCGAAACAGGGCTACTACCTGAGTAATGATAGACAGCAAATGTAGTCCTAAATTTTAAAAAAGGAGACAGACACGAAGCATTAATTAAGCTATAGACAAGTGTCACTGGCATGTATAGTATGCAAAGTCATGGAGAAGATTTTAGGAGAAGAGTGGAGAACACTGAATGGAATGATCTTGACAACAACCAGCACGGTTTCAAGGATGGGAAATCCTGTGTGAGACAAGTAAGACAAGAGAGAGAGGGGTGGGTAGACTGCGTTTTCTTGGACTGTAAGAAGGCTTTTGACACAGTTCCACACAACAGATTAGTGTATAAGCTGGAGGACCAGGAAGGTATAACAGGGAAGGCGCTGCAATGGATCAGGTAACACCTGTCGGGAAGATATTAGAGAGTCATGGTACGAGACGAAGTGACAGAGTGGGTGCCATTGACGAGAAAAATTTAATCTGACAGTACCAGGCTGAACTACAAAGGGATCTGGACAGGCTGCAGCCCTGTCCAGCAACTGCCTCCTGTAAGTTCAACCCCAACAAGTGAAAAGTCAGAAAATTTTTGGAAGGGAAAAGAAACCGCAGACGGAGTACAGAACTACATGCCCACTCAAGGAAAAAGATCTTGGTGTGAGTAAGTAATACCGGACACACTCTTGAGGCGCAAATTAACCAAATATCTGCTGTATGTGTATGTTGGCAGCCTCGCATATACCTGCAGGAATAGTTCAGGTTATCTTGTACACCGTGTTTGTCCAGGCTTGCATTGGATATCATCACCAGATTGGAACCTACATCTTGCCAGCACGTACGGAAAACTAAGAAAGTGGCAAAGGTTGTTAAGGCGCATGTACTAAAAGGTATAGTTAACGGAAATCACCTGACTGTCACGGAGGACGGAGAGATAATCACGATTTAGGAAGTATTCTTCAGTTACAGAGTTGTCAGAAAATGTAAAAGTCAGGGAAGTGATGTAAGTGGGGGCAGGATCCGCAACATAAGCTTTAGGAAGAGGTAATGATAAATCTCATTTAGCAGGAAGAAGTGATCTAGTTAGCGACCCATGAAAGAGGCGGGGCCAGCATCTGTGACTTGACCCCTGCAACCACAACTAGTGTAGTTACACACACATCACACACACACACACACACACACCAGAAATTTTTTTCATATATAATATATATATATAAAGGTATATATATACATATATATATATATATATATATATATAATATATATATATATATATATATATATATTATAATATTTTTTTTTTTTTTTTTTCAACAAGTTTCCGTCTCCCACGGAGGCCAGGGTGAACCCACAAAAGAAAGAAAATCACCAAAAAAGAATAACTTCTCATCATCACACTTTCACCACACCACACATTATCACGTGCCTTTTCAGAGGTGCTCAGAATACAACAGTTGAAGAAGCAATATACGTATAAAGTACACAACATATCCCCAACTGCAATATCCCAAACCCCTCCTTTTAAAAGTGCAGGCATTGTACTTCCCATTTCCAGGACTCAAGTCCGACCTATATGAAAATAACCGTTCCCTGAAATCCCTTCACTAAATATTACCCAGCTCACACTCCAACAGATCCTCATGTCCTCAAGTATCATTCGTCTCCATTCACTCCTATCAAACACGATCATCACGCTGCTGGAAGATCCAATCCCCTTGCCCACAAACCTCCTTTACCCCCCTCTTTCCACCCTTTCGAGGACGACCCTACCCCCCTTCCTTCCCCTATAAAGATTTATATGCTTTCCATGTCATTTCAACTTCGATCCATTCTCTCTAAATGACCAAACCACCTCAACAACCCCTCTTCTGCCCTCTGACTCATGCTTTTATTAACTCCACACCTTCTCCTAATTTTCCACACTCGAATTTTCTGCATAATATTACACCACCATTGCCCTTAGACAGGACATCCCACTGCCTCCAACCGCTCCTCGCTGCTGCTTTACACCGAAGCTTCACATCCATATAAGAGTGTTGGTACTACTGTCTTTCATACATTCCTCTTTGCCTCCATAGATTAACGTTTTTTGACTCCACATATACCTCACGCACCACTCACCTTTTTTCTCTCATCAATTCTATGATTAACCTCATCCTTCAATAAACCTCATCCGCCGACACGTCCAACTCCCAAGTTAATCATGAAAACTTCACTTCTACCATACTCCCTCCCAATTTGATTATCCAATTTTCCTTTATCTAAAGATTTTGATACCCCATCAACCTTACTCTTTTCTATGTTCACTTTTCAACTTCTACCTTTAAAACCTTCTCAAACTCATCCACTAACCTTTGCAATTTTTTCTTTAGAATCTCCCATAACACAGTTTCATCAGCAAAAAGTAACTGTGTCAGTTCCCATTTTGAATTTGATTCCTCCATAATTTTAATCCCCCCCTCTCCCGAACACACCTAGCATTTAAACTTCTTTTACAACCCCATCTATAAATATATTAAACACCATGGGTGACGATTACACAATCCCTGTCTAAACCTACTTTTAACCGGGAATATTCTCCCTCCTTCTACATCCCTAACCTGAGCTCACTATCCTCATAAAAGCTCTTAACAGCATTTAGTAACTTACCACCTATTCCATATACTTCAACATCTGCCACATTGCTCCTCCTATCATACATTAAATGGCTCCTAAACCATAAATGCAATAAAAATCTTCCATACCTTTATCTAAATACTGTTCACTATATATGCTTCAAATTTAAACACTTGCTCTACACATCCCTACCCACTCAGAAGGCCTCCCTGCTCATCCGCAAATCTACATTCTGTCTTACCTCTAATTCTTCAATATAACCCTACCGTATACTTTTCCTGGTATACTCAGTAAACTTATTCCACTATTATTTTCACAATCTCCTTTGTCCCTTTTCCCTTTAATATAAAGGGACTATACAATGCTCTCTCGCCAATCCTTAGTACCTCCCCCTTTCATAACTTTATTAAACAAAAGTACCTACCACTCCAACACCTAATCCCCCCCTGCTTTTAACATTTCTGTCATGATCCATCAGTCCCAGCTGCTTTACCCCTTTCATTCTACAGATATATATTAAATATATATATATATATATATATATATAAATATATATATATAAGTATATATAGTAATATATATATATATATATATATATATCTATATAATATTAACTAAATTTATATATATATAAGAATAAATAAATATATTATATAAATATATATCTATATATATATATAATATATATATATATATGTATATAAATATATATATATATAATAAATAAATATATATATATATATATAAATATAATTATAAAATCTGGTGGTAGGGGAAGTGGAATATTCAAACGGCTTCAGGAAGAAATCCAAATATCTTCTTGAAGCCTTTTTATCCACTTCTACCGAGGCTATTGTTCCCACAATTTACACTAGAGTGTACCCCATCCTATATATATAAAATATATAATTAATAATATATATATATATATATATATATACTATATATATATAAATATATATTTATATAATATAATATAATATATATAGTCGTGCCCGTAATATATGTAAAAAACTGGTCAATTACAAGGATACTATTTAAAATTAATCCTTTCTGCAATTTTCCTTATACGTTTAAAGATATATTTTATCTTTAAAGTTGATTGTAAAATTTCATAATTTTTGGCACCAAAATGACTTAGAAAATTTATCTAGCCTTATTATAACAAGCGCAATTATATTTTAGCCGAACTCAACTAAATATAGTTTTAGATTGTTTACAATAATTTAATACTAAACAAGCCACAGTGAAATATATTATTTTCGTTAGTTCATAATGATTTTGGCGAAATTATTGCATACACAAATTTTCACTTGTCCTATATGGCAAGATGAGCGTTGGCTATTTAAATCCAAGACCGCAAGTTCTGCCTATTCGGCACGACATATATAAAATATATATATATATTATCTATATATATATAAATATATATATAAATATATATATATATATATATATATATATTTCGTGCCGAATAGGCAGAACTTACGATCTTAGCTTAAATTGCAACGCTCATCTTGCCATATAGGACAAGCGAAAATTGTGTCTATGCAGTAAATTTCGCCAAAATCATTCTGAACCTACGAAAATAATACATTTCACTGCTTTGGTTTTAGTATGTAAATTATTTGTAAACAAATCATAAAATATATTTAGTTGGGGTTAGGCTAAAATAAATTGCTCTTGTTATAATAAGGTTAGGTAAGTTTTCTAAGATGTCTTTTGGTGCAAAATTAGAATTTTTCACATTACATTAAGAAAAAAATATATCTTTAAACAATAAAAAAACTCAGAAAGGACTTCATTTACATGGAGTTCTTGCAATTGCCAGTTTTACATATTCGGCACGACATATATATATATATATAATATATATATATATATATAAAATATATATATAATATATATATGTGTGTGGTATATATATTGTAAACACTGTGCGCCTTGCCAATATTCGAATGGTGCAGTGCGCTTGCTTGCAACATTCTGTAGGGTGGGTGTTCCCACTGTGGTTTAAATGCGTCAAGTGGTTCTCGCTTACCATGAGGCAGGCCTGTACAACATGGGTTTCGAATCCTTGGCTAGCGCCGGTGTTGTTCTTGAATCAATTCCACTCGTTCGTGGGCACCACAACACACACACACACACACATATATAATATATATATATATATATATATATAACATATAATATATATATATATTCTTTCTTTCAACAAACCGGGCCGTATCCCACCGAGCTGGGTGGCCCAAAGGAAAAACGAAAGTTTCTCCTTTTACATTTATAATATATAATGAGAAGACGTTACTATCCCCTTGCCCCTGGCATTTTTTAGTCGCGCTCTTACAACACTCATGGCTTACGAGGTAGAATTCTGTTCCATTCCCCATGGAGATAAGAGGAAAAAAACAAGAAATAAGACTAGAAAGAAAATAGAAGAAAACCCGGAGGGGTGTGTATATATGTTGGCTTTGTACATGTATGTGTAGTGAGACCTAAGTGTAAGTAGAAGTAGCAAGACGTACCTTAATCTTGCATTTTTTATGGACAGTTGTTACCGCAACCAAGTGTTTCAAACTTGGAATCCAGTTGGATGATGGTTCCCGAGTTCTGAGCGACATTGACTCGGAAAAGCAAAGGAAGAGAAAACAGAAATCATTCAGCCAGTACTTAAAAAGTTTGCCTCATGATAACTAAAATAAAAAACAATCATATACACTCTTAAATTCCTCAGAGATAATCTTGATCGCTCAGGAATAAGTCAAAATTTATGGAAACTAAAGACTGTCCATCAGGTGGTTTACGTTTGAAACATGTTATGAACTATCTTTAAAAAATACAAAAAGGAGTTGCTTGTTGTCTTAAAAAAATTTGAAGTAAATTTATCCTATGTAGAGTGATAGGAAAGCTATGAGAAAAGAGTTGTTAGTAAGTTTTCAAAAAAATGTCCCCCCCCCATAGAATTTTTTTTTACTGGAGATTAAGACTGACTGTTAAACTATGGGGGGAAGTGAATATATGTCTTCACCCGTACCGTGGTCGATCCCCGGTACAGTGAAATCATTAGGACGTGTTTTCCTTAAGACCTCACCTGTCAGTAAAATAGGTACCTGGGTGTTAGTTGGCTTGTGTAAGATCGCATCCTGGGACAAATTTACCCTAATTTGCCCGAAATGCTCTGTATACCAAGGGCTTTCTATATAATAGTATGTCATTGAGTCATCAAGAGCCTGTTTACCTTGTACGTGTACTTGTAGAAATAATTCATATTTTTTACCTGTTTTTATTATGTTTCCATCAGGTGAGCCTTGACTGGATCAAAGCAGTCTATCAACGCTTTTGTGAATAGTATAACTGAGCGTAAGACATAATAATTTCATGAGTGAACTATTTGTGGTGAAAGAAATAATTTAAAAGCGTCGAAGGAGGGGTTGTTGAGACGGATTAAACCTGTGCAAATCTGGAATGGATGCACATAAGGTAGGGTCGTATTAGAAAGGATTATTGACGAAGGTAATTATAAATAGGAATCTTTAACATTCCTGCAGCCATTTTGTAAACGTGATACACACCCGAAATACACTGCATAATTTAGTGCCTTTCCTTTCGACCTCCTATTTTACATCATGTATTTTGCCGTGTATCTGCATTATTTGTATGGCTCGGGAAATGAAAACCTTTATCTTATTATGTGTAGGGTGTCAGTCAAGTTTCTCAGTCTATGGATGTGTGGGGAAGCACCCGGACAAGTGAAAGCATTATCCAAAGATATTTTTTACCATTCTGCGCCAAAACGGTTTTTTGGAGGCCCATCAAAACCGGACATAATAGGACACTTACAATCAGATCTATTCACCGCTCTGGCCCGCCTATATCAGCCTCCAAACATACACGCTACTGCAAATTGTTTACTGAGCAGCCTCAGAAAGGAAGTGTGTCATGTAGCCACCTGACAGTAGCTACGATCCTATACTACAAAAATAGAAATGTTATTTATATGGTGGACAGTTATCAATCATAACAAATGCCCGGATAGCACATGCTGCTATCTGCTATAATTGCAGGTAGCATCCTGCCGGTCAAAGGTACTGAATGAGTACTACTGCTACAGTGTATATTCCTAACTGTATTTGCAATTACAGCTTCAATTCCTCTGATATCTCTCACATGCAGCTACAGAAGTGACACGAAAATGACACAAATTAGATGAGCATATTTGACTCGTTAACTCTGATATTTTCATTATGTGTAAGTGCATTGTCTTAAAAATTAAAATCTGATATTGTATCATCAGGTTAACAGATTTCACTTAAATCAGTTTTCATTAAATACTATGTTCCGTCGGATTCATCTAATGTTAATCTGGACCCACCGGCTAAATGCATCCATTTATTTGACCATAAAGTTATAAAACATTTGTGTTGCCACCTGCTTTTGGACAAAGATTATCCAGAAACATATTGAAGTTTGACATTCCGAGCACATGGAACATAAACCAGAGCTCATATTTCCTGGTGCTGGTTCATCCTGGAGCACTCTCACCATCTTTCATTAACAAGCCATTTACTTTTCCAAACCTGCCATACCATGTAATCTCCATCGCAACCAAATCCATCGGTGCTTGATAAGACTGGGTCTTTTATTCATTGAGAAATACATCTCACTTGCTGTCAGAAGACATCACTGAAGTAATTTTCTCCATGTCAATTCTCTGTTGCTGTGTGGTGAAGACCCCTTAACAGACATGAAACGAGGCTGTCTGATTACCCCAGAATTATTAAACAATATACAATATTGAATTATTAGCCATTACCGAAGATCATGGGAATAACCTCCAAAATACAGGGTGTTTTCTACTTGAAAAATTGTTTATAATCAGGTTACAATAGAGAACCTGTTTGCTTTTGAGGCTCAACACGAGAGTATTTCAGTTCTGAAAGATACCAATTTGGTGTCACAAATTGATTTGCTGCTGCCAACATTCGATGGGACAGACGTGTAGAAGAAAATTCTAAAATATTTTCATAGACAATATCATAAAATCTTACCCACAAATAATGTCATTGTATGGAATAGCACATAAACACTTTAACCCTGACAGACCATCATTTAGGATCTCAGTGGAGAGCACAGAGAATATTTTGCTTATGACGTCAAATTGATCCCAAAACTCAGATAAAGTTTAACTTTTATAAATAAAAAACATTACACTAGTAGAATCATCATTGATAGCATCTGAACTTCTTAAGAAATACTCAGTTGATGCCAGTCGAAAAGTACCTACTTTTGTAGTATTGTTCTAGCCACTTAAGCTGCTACTTCAGCAGTCTTGAATCAAATCTGGACATCGTCTTTGCATGAATGTCTAGTGTGACATTACCGCGATATGAGCTTCATACTCAGCTGTATAGAAGAAAGCTACTGCCGTATTGAAGAAGTCACTTACATGGCTGATCACAGACAAACGTTCTGTAGCATTTATGGTGAACAACAAAAAGTGGAAAAAAAAAAAATCAAGAATAGATGATAGGAAGCATCATCGTTTAGCTACGCTATAAATTATTGCTCTGTCCTTGAAAATGCAGTCCCTGATAACATTGACCAAGCCCTATTTATGCTTCGACCTTTTCTTAATGTACTCTCATTAATGTACTCTTGGGAGTGACTCGGCTCTTACATTTTGTGAGATCAAAAAAAACTACCATCACAAAAGAAGACGTAAAAAGGACGAGTATATCTTGCATAGTATTCACAGAAATTGAAGCCTCAGTTCCGTGTTGCCCACCATAATGGTACTGGCTCAGCATTGACTTTAAGTGACTTCTATTGTCAACGACTCGAAATGTTTACATACTCACATTCCCATGATGTACTACTTGGGTTTTTTCCTGTTGCATTTCCCTTATCAAGCATGTACACAAAGACTGAGTTACCAAATCCTTTAAGGAATTTTAGCCCTTTGTGGGATACCTAATTATCAATCATGCGGGGCCAAAAGCTATGAATCGACCCTGAAACCACAAATAGGTGAAGTACTACATATAATCAGTCATACATGAATACAAACATAAATATTACATTTACATGCTTCATACATAAAAATAAACATAGAATCGTCCCAAATACACATACATACATACATAGTTTACATATATACTTGCAAACTTAAACATATACTTTCCATACAGAGTTACATATATACAACATGCATACACATTTCGTAAAAGCATAATTAAAAAAAACATCGAAAAAAATATTGTTAAAATGAATGGAAATCAAACTCGTGACTTTTGTGCGTGTAAACCTTGATCTGTTATTTAGCCAGAGTTAGTTGGTGATACAGTATTATAGCCAGCAACAATAAAACTAAGGAACTACTGTTCGCCCATGAAAGCCATGTTAAATCCTCATACAAATCCTTAAGAATGGCTGATAAAATCCATTAATTTGTAGTTTTACTCTCAGTATGGTATTTCCATCATCTAGAAACTTATGGTATTGTGTAGCCATGGTATGATATGCTTAGAAAAACCCCCCCCCCCCCCCCCCCCCCCCCCAAAAGGTTGTGGATCTACAAAAACTCAAGCTATTTTCTGTTTAACAGGTATAAACAGTAATTGAAATTGATTAAGTTTAGTAAAAATAATAAATGGCCCTACAGTTATTTCTCATCTATATGAATGACCTACCAAATACCAAATACCGACAGCATTCATTCTAGCCATGACGAATGGCATCAGGTGAAAGATCCTACCTGGAAGGTTCCTACCTGGATGGATCCTACCTTATGGTTCCTACCTGGAAGGTTCCAACTTACGGTTCCTACATGGATGGTTCCTACCTGGAAGGCTGCCACCTTGACGGGTTCCCTACTTGGATGGTTCCTACCTGATGTATTGTTAATATCTAAGTAAGGCTGACGCATGCAGGGGATGGGAATGAAAAGCTGTGATCCTTCTCCGCCTGAAAGCTGGCTGCCTTGGATCAAAGTCTAGCCGCAAGCGGACTCCAAGGTATTGTCCATTGTGGTAAGATTTGGTTAAGCCACTGCGTACCTTTTTTGGGTTTTTTTTTTTCTAAGGTTCGTAGGTTCGAGTCTCCTTCAGCCAAAGATAGTGTTTTGTGGTATATTTCGCCTGCCACTTTGCAAATTCCTTGTATATATATAAATATATATATATATATATATATATACTATATATATATATAATATATATATTATATAATATATATATATATATATATCAATAACACCCACTGCGAGTAGCCGAGGACTCGAACCCATGTACACAATGTATATTATTTACCTCATCACTTGAAAACTGTAAATATACGATAGTCTCTTAAGTGTAAGAGAGGTTAGGGAGAACACCGGGTTTTCTAAGTCACTGAAATTTAATTTTTAATTTTTAAATATACATATTCCCCCTTTCTGATAAACCAAATTCCAGTTCTGAAGGATTATTAAAAATTCAGGGTTACCACTGGTTGATAAAATATTATTTAAGAACGGAATAACTCAATAAGCGTTTTAACAGTCCTTCAGACAGGTTGGTACTGTGAGTTCGGTCTGTTGTAATTCATTGTTAAGACGCAAGTATAAATACGTAATCGTGATATCGTGATATCATTGCATTGTGACCCGGGTGTTGAGTAATCCCCCCGTTTATATTCACACGATGATGTGTGCTCGTTAAACTGAAGTACTCGTGATTAGTGTGCACTCGAGACATTAACACTCGTTATATTGTGTACTAGATATGTTAAGTAATTGTGAGAATGTGTAACTGTAATTGTTGTGTAATCATGATATTTTATAATTATCAAATTGTCTTTGTCCGTTGCCTCATGTACCTGTAGCAGTAGACCATCAGTACCAGTACAGTATTACCATCATGTTACCAGTTACAGTAGTACCAAGCAGGTAGTAAGGGAATACCCAATTGAACCTTACATAAGTACCATCATGTACCTGTACATAGTACCACATGGTACCTGAATTCAGTAGTACCATCAAGTACCAGTACAGTAGAACATCAACTGATGGTATTTTTGAACTCGTTGTATTGTTACTCGTTTCAACTATGTGACTATGACATCGCGTGCCTATAGAATCGTTCACATCATACTCTCACACTACGATAGTACTTGTATTATTGTGTACTCTCGTGCTTGTACATGTGGTCACTTGAAGCTGTATATTCCGTTTAACCGCTCCAGTTAACCACCTTCCAAGTAGCGGCATAAACATACCAGGAGCGCGTTGAAACTGCCTGCCTTAAAAATGACCTAGGTTTTACGACTTGTGTAAAAATGTACGAGAGGAGAGTGGAAGAAAGGAAGATGAGGAGGAAGAAGAGGTTAATTAGGCGAGAACGAGGAGTACGGGGAAGAAGGAATGAGATAGGGAATGAGTGGAAAGAGAGAAGAAGAGGTGGTGTGACGATGGCAAGAGTTGGAGGAAATAAAGAAAACGGGACGGCAGTTAAGGAATGGGGAAGCAAAAACAAAAACTAAAAGAAAAAAGAGCAAATGACGTGATGAAGGAGGAAGAACAGGATCACCAATAAACATATTTCTACACATCACCATCCTCAATAGTCAAAATATCCCTATCAACATCACTATTTAACTATTCACTAACTTACTATCCTAACCACAATCGCAAGCCAAATTAAAATTATTATTATATAACTATTTTACTACCCTCACAACATCACAGAGTCACACCATTCTACCCGCTTACCACAACTAACTTGCCATACCATCCAACTACCATCACCATCACCCACCTGCCATACCATCCTTCCACCATCACCATCATCACCATTGCCCTACCATCCTACCACCAATCACCATCCCCACATTGCCATACCATCCAACTACCATCACCAACACCACATTGGACATACCATCCTTCCACCATCACCATCACCACATTGCCCTACCATCCTACCACCATCACCATCACCCCTTTTGCATACCATCCAAACACCACACCATACCACATTTCCAATACCATCCAACCATCATCACCAATCACCCACATTGCCCATACCCAACCTACCACCATCACCACATTACCACACCATCCTACCACCATCACCAATAATGTATTGCACATAATTCTGTCACCTTCACCACCTTATTTTACCACCATCACCATCAACACATGTCCAACACATCATACAACCCTCAAAAACATCATCATCCCTACCACACTAAAAACCCTACATAAGTTCATCATCCTGCCTCCAACACTGCCATCACATATCCACATCATCCTACCACCCTCACATACTTTCATTGTACTACCGCGTTAAAATCCCTTATAACCGTTCATCATCCTACCACACTAAAAATCCCTCTCATACGTTCATCATCCTACCACTCTAAAATCCCGCTCATACGTTCATCATCCTACGATACTAAAAATTCCTCTCATATGTTCATCCTAGCACACTAAAAAAAGCTATCATATGTTCATCATCCTACCAAATCAATAATCCCTCTCATATGTTCATCATCCTACCAAATCAATAATCCCTCTCATATGTTCATCATCCTACCATACTAAAAAAAAAGAAAATCCCTCTCATATGTTCATCCACCCACACTAAAAATCCTCTCATATATTCATCCCTACCACACTAAAAAACCCTCTCATATGTTTACGTCATCCTACCACACAAAAATCCCTACATACTTCATCATCCCTACAACACTAAAAATCCCCTCACATATATTCATCATCCTACCACACTATAAATCCCAATCTTACGTTCAACATCTCCCACAGTAAAATCCCTCTCCTATATCTCAAAATCTTACCACACTAAGAATCCCTCTCATATTTCATCATCCTAGCCACACTAAAAATCCCTATCAAAATGTATCATCAATCCTACACACTACAATCCCTCTCATATGTTCACCATCTACACACAAAATCCCTTTCTTACGTTCTCATCCTACCACACTAAAAAATCCCTATCATATTTCATGCATCCTACCACTCTAAAATCCCTATCATACCGTTCATCATCCTACCACGCAAAAGCCCCTTCACAAGTGTTTCATCAATCCGACCATCAAAAATCCCCTCACATTCGTTCATCATTAAAATACACTACAAATCCCCACATACGTTCATCATCTACCTCTCCTCATTCCATCAACTTACACAGATCAGTAGCACTCACAAAGCCACACCAAAACTACCCAGTTACATAACATAGCCACACAATTCATCCACCACAACCCTGGCCACTCTTGGTTCTATTTCTCATCATTTTCACTAGACACACCCTCCTACCTCGGATCTCTCACTCATATAATTCTTGCCTTTTTGTTTCAATTCCGTCGTTCCCAAGTTCCTTCAAGATGGATTGTCATTTTCAGAGTTTCGTTGTCCCTTGGACGAGAAAAAGACATCATTTCAAAGTCGAAGAAAAAGCTAACACATACAAATATAGTGAGATTATAAGAAGCCCATCTCGAATAAGCAGCTTGATTAATGTACTCAGCATGGATTCACAAGAGGCCGGACCTTGTCCTACTAATTTATTAACTAACAATTACATTCACTTGTTAGACGTAAATGAGGGGAGACCAGATCGAAGTGTATAATGGAAGATAGGTATTAATAAAGGGCATATTAACAAGGTCCTTTGAGGATATCTCTCCAAGAGAGAACCCGCAGCAAACGGATATAAAATATAATAAGTTTAGATTAGAAAATGACATAGGAAAGTATTGGTTTTGAAATAGGGAAGCTGTATGAGTAGAACAGTCCCTACCAGTAGGGTTATTGAGGCTAGAACATGGGTATTTCAAATTTAGGTTTGGAATATTACATTAGTGGGAGGGGTTGGATTTGAGGAGGGACTTGCACATCGGAGCTTGTTTCTTGGGTGGCATTGTAAATAGGATTGGTCAAATGTTGTTAGTGGGATGAATTGTAAAGGAACAGCCTATTATGGGCCAACAGGCCCCTGCTGCATGTGTTTCCTCCTTCTTTATGTAATGTTATATAGGCCGCGCTGACACGTTTCTGCCTTTCCTCAGAGAGAATTTTCCCCTCCTATCTGTTGCAAGTCTTGCAATAATTGCATTTCAATGCTGACAACGCACTGAATGTGAAATACCATTAGGCTATGATTTTCCATTCGGCCCACAATAGGTTGTTTCACTTATATATATATTATATATATATATATATATTAATATAATATATATATATATAAAAAAATTATATATATATATATATAATTATATATATTTGTTGTGCCGAAATAGGCCCCACAACAAGATATATATTTTTTTTCATTTTATAAGAAGATAAGATAAGATTTTGTTCGTATTTTTAACCCCGAAGGGTTTGCACCCAGGATAACCCAAGAAAGTCAGTGATTCCTCGAGGACTGTCTGTCTTATTTCCATTGGGGTCCTCAATCTTGTCCCCCAGAATGCGACCCACACCATCGACTTACACCCAATTACCTATTTGCTGCTAAGGTGAACAGGATAACAGTGTAAAGGAAACGCGTCGGAAATGTATCCACCCCCGCTGGAATCGAACCGGGCCCTCCGTGCATCTAAGTCAGCGTCGCAGATACGCAGTTAAGCGAGAACTTTAGCCCGCAGGCCCACCGGGCCTAATGCTATGTAAAAAGTTAATAATTGTGCACCAAAAGAGCTTTTAGAAAACTTATCAAACCTTATTACAACAAGCTCAATTTAATTTACCTAATCCAACTAAATATATTTTAGATAAGTTTACAAAACTTAATAATAAACAAACACAATGAATTTATGATGAACTTAAAGCACATGTGCAACATCTGTGTAACTTTACTGTAACTTTTTTTTCGCCATCCCAGTGGTTTTATCAATATCAAATTCCAGGACATAACTTTGAAGACAGTAGAGCTATAATACAAAAGAAGAGGTAATCAGTCCCTCAACCTAGGGTAAGATGCTAAGGCACCAAGTCGTTGACGCCTCTGGAAATACAGTGATGAAGTGAATGATGATACAGTGGAACCTCTGGTCACGACCCATAATTTAGTGTGTTCCAAGAACTCTGATCGCAACCCGATTTGGTCTGACCCGAGCCTAATTTCCCCATGATTGTATTTAAATACAATTAATCCGTTCCAACCCCTACGAACGGTATGTAAATATTGTTTTTTAAGATTTGTAAGCGCAAGAATAGTTTAATACTACTATAGAAATGCACAGTGAAATAGTAAACAAAATGTTAAAAACCTTGAATAACACTGTGAAAATGAACAACAGAGAAAACTAACATTACACCGAGTCCGTACTATAACCCTACGAACCGTTCACTTTATAACGTTTTTCTAAGTTTTATGAGACGTCTAATGGCTGAGAATTGAACTCCGTCATTTATCATCCGATTTCTTTAATATTTGGTGTGAGTTAAGAGGCATTTTTCCATCATACATTGTCCAATTTTCAATGAGACAGTCCAACAAACATCTGAGATAATCTCCAAAAAATCGAGAAAATAAGTCACTGACTTTTTTTGGGTTATCCTAGGTTCTCTATACATATGCTGCTATGTATGATAATCTATGTAACTGTATTTGTGTATACCTGAATAAACTTACTTAGCTTTATGGTGCCTTACGAGTGTATATCACAGTTAGCACTGTACTACACTACGTTTTCTCTAATATAAGTACACAAGATGGGATTAGAGAATGGTACTTTGTCCCATATCCTCGAGTTTATAGCGAATGAACACACACATGACCGAGACCGATTACAAGGCGAGGAGGTCTTTGTTATGTGTACACAAACAACAGAAAGTGGGGAAAATTGGCGCTTGGAAAAAAAATGACGCAGAATGTGGAAATTGGCGCGGCTGTGTTTGTTCGGCACCCGATTAAGTGTTCGTGACCAGATGCAAAAATTTACCGATTTTTTTGGTCGTGAACCGATTTGTTCATGTTCAGAAGCGTTCGTGACCAGAAGTTCTGCTGTACCTGGAATATACCTGGAGAGGGTTTCGGGATCAACGCCCACTTGACCCGGTCTGAAACCAGGCCTCGTGATGGATTAGGGTCTGCTTAACCAGGCTGTTACTGCTGGCCTCACGCAAACTGACATATGAACCACAGCCCGGCTGGTCAAGTCCTGTCTTTAGGTGGCTGTCCATTGCCTTCTTGAAGACAGACAGGGCCTATTGGTAATCCTCCATATGTATGCTGGGAGGCAGTCAAACAGTCTTGGGCCCCTGACACTGCATTGTCTCTCAGTATACTCATGGCTCCCCAGTTTTTCATTGGGGAAATGTTGCATCTCCTGTCGAGTCTTTTGCTTTCAAAGATTTTTTTTCTTTTTCGGACTACCCTAAATGGTGGGAGAAGGCCCGATGTTAATAATATACAATATAAATTAGATTATTCCGTTTCAGACCCTAAAAATACAAAATAAATAACAAAAAGGCACAATACCGTGACTGGAACGATACACAAATAACCCGCACATAAAAGAGAGAAGCTTACGACGACGTTTCGGTCCGACTTGGACCATTGACAAAGTCACATTAACAGAGGTGGAGCAGGACGGCTATATATAGGCAGGAAGAGGTGGAGGTAGTAGTAGTAGTACAAGAATTGTATATAATACCGACAGGATGAAATTAAGACACATGCACAACACCCAGGCATCCCCATCGTAGACGTTTCGCCATCCAGCCAGCCACTGGATGGCGAAACGTCCACAACAAAGACAACCAGACGCCGCACATGTGTCTCAATTTCATCAGTAGTTGTAGTAGAAGAAGAAGAGGTAGTAGTAGTGGTAGTGGTAGTGGTAGAAGTGGGAAATAAGGATGACGAGCCAGTCAAATACAAAGGAAGGGGAGCACTGCAAGAGAGCTAGATACCCACAGAGGGAGAGCAAGCGCACAGAGGTGCGTGAAAGGGGAAGTGGTGAAATAAAATAAATGAAGAAGGAACAGAAACACGAGACAGGAGATAGAAAGACAACCCAGAGGAGAAAAGGAGAGAGGAAAGGGGAAGAGGAAGAAGACAAAGAAAAAGAAAAAATGAATACTTCGAGACTGTTCTTCTTCCTACCCTCGATGTGCAACCTTCACTCTGGCTCCGCTATGTGGATGACATCTTTGCTCTGTGGCCTCATGACTCCAGTCACTTCCAACCTTTTCTTGAAGCTCTTAATAATCTTGCCCCTTCCATTAAGTTTTAAGCTGAATGGGAATCTAATTCCTTACTTCCTTTCCTTGATGTCCATGTCCACCGCTCAGATACAGGTTTTTCCTTTTCCGTTTACCGTAAACCCATGCACAGTGGATGTCATTCA
>NW_026507485.1:0-17430 GCF_026875155.1 Cherax quadricarinatus
GATCCCGGGGTCCATCCCTTTCCTTTGAGGTTTTAGGGTGGCTATTTTGCCGGGGAATCTGGTCGCCGGGGATGCCCCCTCCCTCTCCGGTACCCGGATTAGCTTTGGGTGTCTTCCAGGCGACGAGTGTATCTTTGGAAGCCACCTTTCGGATTCCGGGGGTGGTGGCAAGGAGGTATGCTTTGTGGCGGATATCCGGCCCCCTCTCTTTTGTCCACCGAGGTAGCTCGGCAGATGTGAGGTTGCTATCCCGGATTGTAGTTTACTAGCATGATGGTAGGGTATGGCACGGGTTCCATGCTGCATCTGCGCTACTTGGGGTGCTGAGGTCCTCTTGGGCGCGGAGGGAGATTTCTGGCCCTTTCATTCCTCCTAGGAACTATCCCTCCCCGGTCCCCCCTTTTTTTATTCTTTTTTTTATTTTTATTTTCTTTTCTTCTTTCTTTTTTTTTCTTAAAAACAAAAAGAAAGAAGTAACCTAACCATGGCAGCCCTAGTCCATGAACCTGGTACCCCAGGGCCCCTTCTTGATACCGCACCCCGTTCTGACCCCGCCTCGTCTTTGGACCACTCTTCAGACATTCCTCATGCCTCTGTACCTATTGCCGGTGCTGTTTCCTCACCCGCTTCAGGTACTGAGGCCTCGACTGACTCCTTCGATTTATCGGACCTTTGCTCTCCTCTGACTATGCTTCCGGCCTCTCCCTCTACGGTGTGGCAATTTTCAAATCGCCGACCCGTTCCACGTCGGACCAACTCTGGTCCCACGCCTAAACGCCAACAACAATTACCTGCTGATGATACTTCTCCACCTTCTCGTTCTTCTCAGAAACGATCGACACGTCCTTCACTACCTTTCCACGCTCAGTTTCAGACTGAACAATGGACTAAATTCTTCACTTTACGACCGACTTCCTCTACTGCCTATCTTTCTGACCATAGTATTGGCAAGGCACTCCTACACCATGTTGGTAAAGATATTTCTTTTCATGCTCTTAAGAGCGGTACGCGCATCATTACCGTACAGAATTCTACCCAGGCTCATGAGCTCTCTCGTCTTTCCCATATCGATACTGTTCCTGTCACTCTTGAAAAACATCATTCCCTCAAATCTTGTAGTGGTACCGTCATTCTGCCCCATACCATAGTTCAACAAAATTTCCAGACATGTGGCACTGACATTCTTGAACAGCTGGAACTCCAAGATCTCCCAATCCTCAAGGTAGACACTTACGTTCTTCCTGCCCGTGGGCGGAGACGATACCCTAGCAATGTGGCTCGTTTAACTTTTGACAGCCGAGAACTCCCATCCTCAGTTTTATATAGCAGGACATCGAGTTACAAGTTCGAAATGGTGATCCCTACACCTACAACAGTGTAGAATTGCAGGCGATTTGGCCATCCAGCAGAAATATTGCAGATCTATCGCCGATTGACAGTATGTGGTGTGATGACCATTCTAATACGTCTTGCAATCGATCTCTCTCTTGCATTAACTGTCATGAGGCTCACCATCTCGTACTCTCGCCATTGTCAGGTCTCTATTTAACGAGCAGGGAAATCCGTTACCTCAATGAGTGTCATGAATAGTCTCCTTATGCCATGGCAGTTCTCATCTCCGCCTCCAAGGGAGACTCCCACGTGTTTTTATTCCTGTGTTTCAAAACGTCCCCCCACTTCTGGATATCCATCTTCTTCAACCACCTCTGTGGTTTACCTCTCCCATAATCATCCTGTATCATATTCCTTTTGATGTCCTCGGTAGCTCAGTCGTCCTACTTCAAGCCTCAGTCTAATCTCGCTTCTTCGAGTTCTCTCTCACAAGGCCTCAGTATCGATGGACCTCGTACGACCACCGCCTCCCAATCATCACCTCTACTTCTTCAAAGTCAAAAAAGGTTCCGTTAAACCTCCTACCATCTTCCACCTCTTAATTTTACCCCTCCCTGTCATCTCTGCTCATCTGGTTCTTCCCCTCTCACTGGCTCAGTTACAAGTGTTAGAGGTTCACCCTCCTCCTCGTACTGTTACCTTCCTACCCTGTAGTCCCTCCCAAGGTTTTCCTTTCTGCACCTCCAGGTTCCTGCCTCTTCTGTCCCTGCCATGCTTCTCCAGTTCTCCACCCTTTGCCCCCCCTACCTTGGTACAGTCCAATACAGTTCAATCTTTACTCTTCCATCCCCCTACAGTCCCAATATTGTCTCCCATACGACATTCTGAAATTCCGAAACACTTGAAGCAATCTCTGAATATATTGCAGAGACCAAACCATCAATGATACACTGAATCCACCTTCCGCTCTTTCTCTCTCCTCTGCTCATCTGGCGCAACCCTTTCTTCACAGCGCACATTCCTACGCTGCTTGAAGTTTTCCAATGCCTTCCGCATGTGGTATTTTCTAACCTTCTAGTCCGTATGTACCCTTACATGCGGATGTCATGTATCTGTATCATTGCCAATCATGGTATTACAGTCGGAAATAAATATACGCGGCCTCGGGGTAATCGGGCTTGGCTTCAGATTGTTACCTCTCCAGTTTGCCCCTGTGGTGTTTGCTTCAGGAACCAAAAATTACGCTTGCTGTATTTATCACCATTCTCTGGCTATAATTTATTGTATTCTAGATCCTTTTCCTGAATGGGACCTTTAATGAAAGTGACCTTCTTCTCGCATGATAGTCCGTATACCATCAGCTATTTGTTCATACTTCGCTGCATTACACTGGCCCGTATCACTTAATTGGGTGGTATACGCTCTGTTCTTTATATCTCTTTCATTCTCGGGTAATCTATCCGGATTTGCATTCCTGGTTTAGTCATCACGCCAAGATTCGGTTACTTGGTGATTTAATGCCCAACATTTCCTCTGGGGCGGGGGGTTCATCACTGTGATTCACGTGGAATTCAGTTAGAGGCTTTTCTTGCCACCTCCCCACCATGTTTTATAACAGGTTACTCACACATTTTGATCTCGACTCATTACTTTCTCTTGCATCGATCTCTCAGTCTGCTCTTCCTCCAGCCGCATTTAGACTTCACTTGGTTTCTGTTTTCCCGGACTTAACAGACAGTGATCATTTCCCATTCATTCTTACTTCCTTCAAATTCGCCACCTCTTTGCCACCCCAGCTGGCAATTTTTTTTAAAAATCGGGCAAAGTGGAACTTTACTCAACCTAACTGTTTTTAAAGAGGTTCCTTCTTCGGTCCTCATCGATGTGCTTTTTACACTCTTCTCGTCTCGTTTTCACTGCAGCTTCTCTTTTTATACCCATACTCGGGGGAGGCATTCTCAGAAATGTGTGCTTGGTGGTCTCCTGCTTGTGCTCGTGCAGTACGTTTGAAATGCGTGCATGGGGCAGGTACCGGTACAATAGAACCACAGAGGACTCCTTGATTTTAAACAGAAGCATGCGATCGTCGCCTGTCTCATGACGCTAAACGCACTTTCTGGCTTGTTTATGTCTCCACCATCACATGCTTCATCTGAGTGCAGTCTGGAAAAGTGTACGTAAAACTGAGTTGGTAAATATTCTCATGGACAGGCTCCTGGTTTTTGCGGGTTGCCGGTTGTTGATATAGCTAAACCACTAGTGTTGCAATGAAATTGGCATCCATATGGTCCGTATTTCTCAGGGGACTCCAGCTATGCCCTCATTTCTTTCCTCAAAGTCTGCCAGAGAGTTAGCACCCTTGGAATTTTCTTCTCTCAGAGAAGGAACAGTATTAATGTGCCTTTTACACTTCAAGAACTGGGGGCAACACTCCAGCTTGTCGATCATCTGCAAGTGGGCCCAATGACTTTCATATTCGTATGTACAACATTTACATCAGTCAGCCCTTGCAGTCTATTAGCCTTACATTCTTATTTTGGTCACAAGGAGTTCTTACACAGCAGTGGAATCAGCCATTGTTTCTCCCTTTCGCAAAAGGCATCGGGACATGAAACTCCTCCCCATATAGTCCGTTGCTCTTACCAGTGCAGTTTGCAAGTAATGGAAATCGCCTAGTTAATAGAGTTGAGTGTGGTATTTAGTGACACGCAACGTATCTCCACTCGTCAATATGCTTTCGTAAGGACGTTCTACCATTAGACCCCTTATACGCTTGGATACGTATGTTCGTAATGCCTTTGTGAATAACCACTCAGTATTGTCATATTTTTTGACCTTGAGAAGCATATGACACAACTTGGAGGATTTAATTTTTAGCCAAGCCAACTCCTTAGGCCTTCGAGGCATTCTACCATCCTTCCTTAAGAACTTTTTAACTGGTACAGGCCTTTTCCGTGTTAGGGTTAATATTTGCTCTCCCCGGACTTTATCCAAGACTGAGGTGACACCCCAGGGATGTGTTCTGAGCACAACACTTTTTCTCCTTGATATTAATGATTTGGCCTCTAGTCTTCCATCAAATATTTGGTCTCACTCTATGTTGATGACTTCGTATTGCTGTGCAGGCGCTGACTTGTCTGTCACCTCATTACAGTTTCTCTCAACCATGCAGTCGATCCGTGTTCAGTTGGGCCACCACACGTGGGTTTAAAATTTTCCAGACTAAAACCCACCCAAAATCATTTCACTAGACGCTCTGTCATCTCCGATCATCCTTTGTACCTCTAGGCTCCGTTATCCCTGACGTGATACAGTCAAGTTTCTGGGCCTCCTCTTTCGATCGTAGGTTATCCTGGAAACACTACATTACCTCTCTGAGGCAAACTTGTCACAGCCGGCTGAACCTTCTTAAAACCTTGCTCTTCTTTCATGGGGAGCTATCGTCGAGCCCTCCTTCGTACATTCCACCCTTATTTTATCGAAATTGATTATGTGAACCAGATCTTATTCAGAGGCATCCTCCTGATACTCTCTCTAGCCTTAACCCCATTCATCACAGGATTACGTTTATGCCTTGGTGCTTTTCGCTCTTCCCACTTGTCGAGAGCCTCTATGCAGAAGCGAAACCCCCCCAAAACAACCCAAAAAACCAATTCCATCCTTCATCGATCGCCGGTGCCCATTGCCACTGCGTACTTCTGTACATTCTCATGATCTCACTATCCTTCCATTTATAGAATGGTCACTGATATTAGTAGACTTCTTTAGTTGTTCGCCGCCCCTGTTTATCATCCCTTCTCCTCTTGCCTTCATTTGCTTTGTCTTCCTTCACTACCACCTTTCTATGTACATGTAGCATCTCACTTTTCCCTACCCCACTGGAAGTTCCAGCTGTTCGAGTCTGTTCTTTTCTCCCTCCCTTGCTCGAAAGCCCAACTGTCTACGGTCGATTCCGCTCTCTCTTTTTCTTGACCTACTTTCACTCTCATTTCATGCACATTGCTGTGTACACAGATGGCTCTAAAGTCTTTGACGGCGTAAGGATTCGCAGCAGTGTTTCCGGACAGCATTGTTACAGGGAATTTACTATCTTCGGCCTAGTATTTTTACTGCTGTATTTATATGCCTTTCTTACAGGCACTTATCCGTATTGCATATATGCCTGTGTCATCATTTGGGTTGTCTCAGACTCCCTTAGTGCTTTACAGGCTATACAAAATTTTGATACACCTCACCCCTTAGTCCTCCGTATCAACTTTAGCTACGCCGCATCTTTGACCAAGAATATAAGATATTGTGTTTTGTTGGGTCCACTGGTCATGTTGACGTACAGGGCAATGAACAGGCAGACACTGCTGCACGGTCAGCAGTAAAGACTACAAGTTTCTTATAGAGGTATGCCTATCCTTTACGGACTATTTTGCTGCAATATTTCCCACCTTCACACCGTTGGAAACAACGTTGGTCTACTTTGCTCGGCAACACAACTTAATCTATTAAACCGAGTATAGGTTATCTGGCGTCTTCTTATCAACAGTGTTCGTGGTTGGAAGACTACTCTCTCCAGTCTTTGCATTGGCCATACTCGTCTTACTCATGGGTATACATGGAGAGGCCGTCTAGCTCCGTTCTCTGTGAATATGCCAAGCTCCATTATCAGTCAGCCACATTCTGTGGACTGCCACATTATCAACGAGCACGCTGAATTTACCTCTGTCGTCGTCTTCGCTCCGCTGCTTCTCTTTCCTTCCCTGCTCGGTGATGGACCCACCTTTCTTCCGGACTCTCTCATTGACTTTTTGACAACAACTGACTTATCTTCACATATTCTGATTCTTCAGCACATTTTCTACTTCATATCTATGCTACACTCTACCCCGTATATCCCTGCCCGCTGTCTTTCTGTAACCTGCTGTTCATTCCCCTCCATTCTGCAATCCATTACCCTCGCTTCCTACCCTACCCTGCAGCGCTGTATAGCCCTTGTGGCTTAGTGCTTCTTTTTGATTTAATAATAATTATAATAATCCCTGGATCTACACCAGACTTAAGCAAAATCATCTATACCACAGCTTCTACTGTCCTTTTCCTGTTTCCTAGCCAACAGTGATTCTGGTTAGGTCCTATGTCTGTTTTCCAAGAATTGTGGAAAAAAAACCGCAATAGGGTTGTTTATTCAGTTTCTGCAACAATGTTCTTTTATGTAGGACCTTTGTGAGCCTTGTTCAAATTTGGTGTTAGCACATTGGTTTTGATGTAATTTTTTTGATAACTCAACTCGAGCTATCGGGAGAGAGGCTTGCTTTAAACTTATCTAACATTCAATGCTGTGCTTGTTGACTTCTGATTCTGTGGAAGTCTCATGTTGTTCAGCAATGTAGTTGGGAATAATGCTGTATGATGCATTTACCCTGCATTTAAAACACTTCTGTTCAGTGTGCATTTTCATCCCTTGTGTTCACCTAAACACTTGATGCCCTTTTTCCAGCTGATGAACACGTTTGTTTAGTGCCTCCATTTTTGTGTTTTGTATACAATACTGTGCCCAATGTGTTCCATCTCAAAGTACATATTTTGGAGTACGTTTATGTGTGAAGTCTGTTTATTGTCTGTTGTATTCACAGTTGTTAAGTGGCCTATATGGGATTTCCATTATGTGGTTTAGTGGGTGTAGGTTTTTCAACCATTCATTTCAATACTCTTTTATACTGAGTTGAAGGTTTTTATCACTAGATTGTGGATTTTTCATCTTGTCTCGTTGATTGCTTGCATGAATCTATTGTTTGTGTTCCATTGCTAATTTCCTCACAAGTGAAATAGGTTTATTGAACATAATATTAATCGTTCAATTGTTTGTGGTTGACAACTTTTCTTGTACAATACACTGATAAACCATCACTTGTATTAGGTAATATTTGCACCTAGAGATCTGAGACTATTGTCTATGTAATTCTAAATGCCTGTAGTCTGAAAACAATGTTTGAGTGGCTTCAAAACTTGATATTAAGAATGCATGTCTAATCTGGCCTTGTCAGCATCAAGTAATTGTCTGCTAAGACACGTATGGCTATTTGATAATTACATTTAACCCCCGAAATGACTTAATCAGTTCCTGGAGTTATCCCTTCCAAGACATTTAGATAAATTGAACTTAGCAATATCATATATGTCAGTTCGTGAATTTACTAAGGATTGAAAAACCACTAATGAATTCTTATAATTATGACCTTGGAAAATAGGTGATGACAATTTGGTAAGCTTGGTAATGGGACATTGTTATTACTGAGTGTAAAAAAGGTGGTTGACATAGTTACAGTAAGTCTCTGTGACAGAGGTTTTGCAGCAGATAGCCTGTGTACTCCTGTCCAACTTAATTGTTGATTACAGGAGGCCTGGTCCTAAGACCGGCCGCGGGGGCGTGACCCCCGAGTACTCTCTCTGGTAATTCCAGGAAACTAAAAGTGTCAAAAACATTTTAATTTCTCCTCAGTTGGGTCTGATTCACACGCAAATTTATTTTCATAATGTGTATAGTTGAATTAATTATTTTCAGACGTTGTGTAAGTAATTCAAATTTAGTAAGTAAGTAAGTAAGTAAATTTACTCAGGTATACACAAATACAGTTACATAGAATTATCATACATAGCAGCATATGTGTAGAGAACCTAGGATAACCCAAAAAAGTCAGACAGAGTGACTTATTTCCATTGGGGTCCTTTTACCTTATTATTATAATATAAAGGTTATAATATTTTCTTATTATTCTACAATGAAGATAACATCTTATTATCATACTAAAAAGACTATCTAATACACTAGGGTTATTAAGACTATCTACAATACGAGGGTCATTACTAGCTAAAAAATAGAAAATCATTCCCCTCCCTTTCTGTAGCTACATTCATCAGACACTTTTTGGCAGTCTTCTTGAAATGCGTCAAGCTATGACTGGCTTTGACATGTGCGGGTAGTCTGTTCCATTCCTTTATTGCTGTACAATAAAAGGTGTCTGACGCCTGGCCACTGACTGTGGGTACTACAAAGTTGTGCTCTCTCCCCCTAGTACTATGATTCCTTTGGTTCCCACCTTGGACAAAAATTGACAGCAAGATATTCTGGACATGTTCGTGTGCAAATTTTATTAAAATTGATTTAGATTCAGTTGTTTTACTCTGTCTTCAACATTCAGCATATCCAATGCTGTTAATTCATCCTGGCCTACATGTTTCTTGGTCCCACCAGGATGGAGTCTTGACGATTTTGTTCTGGGTGATTTGCAGTCTATCTTTAGTTTTTTTTGTCAAGGCAGAGTATCATGATGAGCAAGCGTAATCCATATGCATTGTATAAGGGGTAGAACATAGGGTCCTGCGAGCTCAGTAGGTAGACACTGTGCTTGTCTATACAGGAAACTTCAGTTTGGCATTCGCTTTTCTTTACTACACTGTTCCCTATCTACTTCTCCTGACATGCATGGGTCAAAGATGGATTCCCTAAATATATTACGGATGAAACCAAAGTGACGGACGCCACATTACACTTGAACATTAAAATTATTTACCCTTCTCAGTTTTTGTTTCGTTCAATGAGAATGTGCTTCAGTTTTCCCTAGGTGTAATGATAGTTTGTTGTCTTATTACTAACCATTTGCTGCAGGACTCCAGTTCCAGTGTTAAAACATTGTGCAATATTCTTGTGGGTCTTTACCAGTCACTAACAGAGCACTGTCATTCTTGCATACAGATAGGGTTTGCACTTGACACTGATAGGCATATCATTTGACATACATAAGAATAATAAGGGACCCAGAATTACTACCTTGGGGAATCCATATGTTTTCGGCAGGGGTTCTGGGTTCCCGCTTTTTGTTGTTTTGACTATTGTCTCCTGTTGCACTTAGGTTGGGGACTTAAACCAGTTACAGAAACCTATACCGATTGCTTGAAGTTTCTTACATATTATATTGTGGTTGTCAGTATCGAAGGCCTTTTGCAGGGTTTCTTAAAGGTTACCATACCTATGAGGTTCCTTTGGACATTTTCCGTTCTCAGGTAATCCATCAGATTATAGGGAGGTATCGGGTTTGAGTCATAGGAGCTCTAAAGCCGATGATAGCTTATGGAGAATGCTTGTTGTCATTAAGGTACTTAAACTTACTTGAGAATACCCGCCTCTCCAGTAATTTTAGACCCACAATGAGTATACTAACAGGTCTATAGTTGCTACACAGACCTATTTTTTTCTTGAAGTTCATTGAGATCATAAAGTCACTTAAATAACTCGGGGAATGTCTCATGCCCTACCCACCATTACTGTACAAGCGAGCGGCCCATGTCCTTTTGCATGTCTATTTCGTTAATTTTTAACAAGTCAATAGAGACTAGCACTTCCCGAAATACTCAAGATGGCAAGGGTTACCACCAATACATAAGGTGGTGTCTAAGACTTAAACAACTATAGGCAATATCTAACTACCATTGCTATACCTAAATCTTGTGTGAAACTGTGCACAGGAGACTGTTATTCATTTATAACGGCTCAAAACATACTTCAACCCTGCCAGTTTGGTTCAGGAAAAATAAAAGCACTAATGATGCAATCTAAAAATGCTAGATCTGCTTTACACAGCATGTGGAAAATAAGGAATATCAATAGGTATTTTTATTGACCTAAAGAAAAGCTTTTGACACAGTAAACACGAAATCAATACTCCACAAACTTGTCCTCTATGGTATAAGAGGCCTTGCACTTGCTTATTTCAAATCTTACATTATAATAGGTATCAGTATGTAACCATTAAAGGACACAGATCAGCAAACAAGGCACTTGATACTGGAGTTCGCGGGAAGTGTCCTGGTCCCTGCTCTTCCTATATACATCAATGACTTCCAAAACGTATCCCAACACCTGAAACCATTTCTCTTTGCTGATGACACGACTTATGTCATTTCTCACCTAATCTTGCCACCCTTAAACACCACTTGTGAATGAGGAGCTGATTAAAATATCGAATTGGATGACAGCAATAAAACATACACTTAAACACTGACAAAACTTACCTATATTATGTTGGTAGCTCGGAGATGGAGTTGCACAAATTAACATTAAGATTGACAACACTTCTAATTACCAAGAAATAATGGTGGAAAATTCTTAGGCTTATACCTTGACATAACCTGAATTCAGGCACCCATTATCCAGCATATAGCCAAAAAAGTATCCAAATGGTTGGGAACCTTCCAAGATACGATACTACGTCCACAAAATTGCCCTTCTCACACTATACCCTCATTATTTATCCATATCCTCACCTATGATATTTGTGATTGGGGATCAACGGCCAGCAAACACCTAAAGCCAAAATAACCACAAAGCTGAGTATGATTAACATAAATCCCATCCCTGGCAGCACACACCCCCATCTTCAAAGATCAAACTTATCCCAGTTCGTACATTCACACTTACTTATGTGCTATCTATATCTACAGGGCCTTAAACTCTAATTATCACCTTGACCTAAACCGCTTTCTTGATAGTTGGGACAGAAACCCACAGGCTAACACCAGAAAAACTCTCTACGACATTCCCGTGTCCGACTAAACCTTTACAAAAATTCAATGTTATGTCAAAGGCCACCTAAATCTGGAATACCATAACTGTGAACTCGATAACTGCAGACACGTTCATCACCTTCAAATACTACCATTAGAAACATCTTATCTCATGTTAAACTCCGTCAAATAACTATCACGAATACCAACTGGTGGTTCACACTTACAATCGCCTCAATTTCATTTGACCCATAAACAGAAATATTAATTCAGTCTTAAAATAATGATTCCTGTGATACTCCAATACAGGAAACTATTTAACTGTGCCAAACAAAAGTCATTCACATTGCTAAACGCAACAAAATAGTATTTTCAACTTAGCCATATACCAACTTACCTATAATTTGTATTATTTTTACAATTTAAGAATTAAACTTAAGTATGCCGAAATGCCTAGCCATGCTAAGGTTTAGTGTACACTCTGTAATCTCAATTTTACTACATGTGCATAAACAAAACAATTAACCAAATTTCTGTAAAACTCAGCAATTGTAAATCCTCTATTAGTGAAACAATTTGAATTTGATTGAATTTGAAGATAGAGTACTATGGCCTCCTTGGAACCACTCGGTTACCGAGGATTAGTGAAGCTTTACGGAAGACAGACTTTCTAAACTGGGACAAACGACGGGTACCTCGTCTGCTGGAATATGAACCGTGTCGGTGTAGCAGGACATCGAAATGAGATGGTGAATGGAGAAAATAAGGAGTATCAATCACCCACAGTTAAGTAACCCTTCTAGTTATAACAGACTGATTCTGGCAAGTTAGGTAGTTTAATTGGATAGGTTATGATGTGATCCAACCACATCAAGTAGTCCATAGGGAATATCTGGTTAGGGCCCTTGTAAGTGGTGAGAGGTGGCGGACAACAGTGGTGGTGGGACAGGTGGTGCTCTTCCTGACCTAGTAGCACAGTGCTACTACCGCTATGGACTTCACGTTGCTACACATCCAAAGAAAGTTATACTTCTGGCCATAGGATCCTTCCTTGTTTTGTGTACACCTTTGTGGCACTTGCCTCTTCCTGGTTACCTCCCACAAGAATATGTGACGTCTCTGTTCAACTATAGTGTTCCACTGCCAGCCCCAGAGGGAGGGATAAGATTGGATCCATCCCCAACACCTACATCACTGTGGTATCAAGGACCACCACGAGCAACGGGCAGATGTGGAAAATTTTATAGGGTGCTTACCTGTATGTACCTCAACATTATATACATACAAGTAATCTCATTGGGAGACAACCATATTGTTTACCCTAGTCACCCCGTGTAGACATGTGAGAAAACTTAACCACCTCTGGTCACTACAGGTGGCCCCTCGCCCCTCACAATTTTGTCAATCATCCGAGACCGAAAAATTGAGTGACCTCAAACATGGCCTTTAATTTATTGTGGACTGTATAGATTATATTATTTTAATGAATGAAGGGGGGGGGAGGGAGGTAACCATGGATACATCCACAAGGAAAAAATTTGACATAATCCCCCCACTTCCCAAAATACCCCTTGGTGGTCCTTGATGGGGTTTTGGATACCATAACTTATCCAATTAAAAATACCAAAACGGGCCCAGTATCATCTTTTAAAACTAAAAGGGGTTTAAAAACGTGGGTGATTGATCCCCTTTTTTTCCCCTCCTTCACCACCTTTTCGATGTCCTGCTACCCGAACGGTTTTATTCCAGCAGGACGAGGTCCCCGTGGGTTTTTCCCCGGTTTAAAAAGTCGTGCTTCCCAAAAAGTTTACTACCTGGGTTGGAATCACACATACTCGGAGGGGCGATCTATTTACTCCCCTTCTCTTAACTCAAGTTATTATCCTGTTTAAATTTACCTTTTCCAAGACGTTTTAAACGTCTCATATTATTTAAAATAGGGGTCACTCCTTTTTTTTTTTTTTAAGTTGAGGGCCGTGAGCGGGATTAACACAGGGTTTTTCCCCTGGACCCACCATGGCCGTGCCCCAGTCACACCCGGTCAAACCATTTTCACTAATTTTACCCCCCTTTTAACGGGGGGGTCCGAAAATCACTTTCCCCTCATTTTCCCCAGGAAAGTTCGAATTTCCCCAATTTGAAATGGGCCAAATTTTAAAACCTTTAGGCCCCCAAAAAGCCAAATTTCCCCTAGTTCCCAGTTTTCCAGCCTCCTCCCCACATTCAAAACACCCCCCGCCCCCTCATGGGCCCCAGTTGACCTATCCCCGCACTCCCTGCATGCACAAAGGGAAACTTTGGTTTTTAAACCCATTGTCAAATACATTTTTGACTCATATGAACATTTAAAACCTATTAGGGGATTAAACTTCGGAAAAAAACAAAAATTTTTCCCCATATTAGTGGTTTTTGATAGATTTTTATTTTGGGAAAAGGGGGACAGTTTAGAAGCACCATCTTTTAGGAATTTGACGGGGTGTTTCATGGGGCCCGGCTCTTTGTTGGGGTTTAACTGCTTTGTTCTTTTTTAATGAAGCATGAGATACACTTACTAGTTGACAAATGTTTGGGTTACCCCTTTATTGGTATGAGTTTGAAAAATTTTCAAGTTGGTTAAAGGTATTTGAGCAGTGGTAGTTTTTTTCTAGTGTTGATGCAAAAGATGTGTAGTAGGGAATTAAAGCATTTGCCACCTTGAGTTTCGTGGCATACCCCATTATCGTAGTGATATTGTTGGCTTAGGCTAACCCCAACGTTTTAGTTTTTGCCCCGAGCTTTCTGGGGTTTTTGCTTTTATCTTCAATTTTTGAGCAATAGTCTTTGCCTTTGCTCCTTTTATAAGTTCTGTATCGTTTTCCCCACCCTTTTAAATTCATTTAGTGCTGCAATTTCCTTTTTGTTTTCTTTTAAAACTTTTTAGCGTGGTTCTAATTTTATATTTTCTAAAATTCAGTAGTCATCCAGGTTCATTTTCTTTTTTAAACCTAACCTCTTTATGGGCAATATTATCAAGGATGGGAGTGAACATTTTTTTGAATTTTTCTCCCGGCATCGTTTACGTCGTGCAACTTCTGTTATCTCTGTCCAGTCTCAATTGTGTATCCTATTTACCAGTGTTTCCTTTAACTCTAGTTTCTAGTTGACCTCATTTTTATTATCCTGTGAGGCCTATCCTATCCCTAGTGATTTCCTGGTGCAGTAAATGAAATGAAATGATCACAAAGACCTGTGTAATGACGCCTGACTGACTAATGTTCTTTCAGGAGCGGTTACAAAGTATGTGGTCAATTATGGGTGGCCTGCGAACTGTGGTGGATCCGGGTTGTGTATTAATTAGTTGAGTGTAACTATTTAATCTAGAATTTTGGGATATAAACCTTTTGCGAGCCCGTTTAATTTGCTGCTGAAAAACAGATATTGAAATCGCCCAGTATTATTGTTTACAGAGTTTACTGGAGAGGAGTTCCTGGGGTCAACGCCCCCCGACCGTTCCTGTGACCTCAGGCCCTCCTGGTGATCAGAGCCTGATGTCAACCAGTTGACTGTTGCTGCAGGCTGCTACGCAAAACCAACGTACGAGCCACAGCCCGCTGATAAGGAACTGGACTTTAGGTGCTGCTTGTCCAATGCCAGCTTGAAGACTGCCAGGGGTCTGTTGGTAATCCCCCATATGTGTGCTGGGAGCATATGAACATCTCAGCCCCTACACTTATTGTATGTCTCTTAAACGTGCTAGTGACACCCCTGCTTTTCATTGGGGTGCATGGTGGCATCGTCTGCCAAGTCTAATGCTTTCGTATGAGTGACTTTCGTGTGCAAATTCGGTACTAGTCCCTCTATGATTTTCCAGGAGTATATAATTCATGTATCTCTCCCTCCTGCGTTCCAGGAAATAAAGGTTTAGGAACCCTCAAGCGCTCCCAGTAATTAGAGGTGTGTTATCTCCGTTAGGCGCGCCGTGAAAGTTCTCTGTACATTTTCTAGGTTCGGCAATTTCACCTTCCTTGAAAGGTGCTGTTAGTGTGCAGCAATAATCCACCTAGATAGATCAAGTGACCTGAAGAGTGTCATCATGTGGCTTGTGGCCTCCCTATTTTGGAAGGTTTCTCATTATCCATCCTGTCCAATTTTTTTTCTAGCAGATGCGATAGATACAATGTTATTGGTCCTTGAAGTGAGATCCTCCGACAGAACACGACCCATCTTTTGACGTTTGGTAGTTCGCTCTATTTTGATGGCCAGAATTTGATTTGTACTCTTATGAAGATTTAATTTCCTCATGTATTACCCATATCTGAGTAATTAAATTTCTCATCGTTGACTTCATATTGTTTTCCCTGCAGCCCACTGAAAGATTAGTTGATGTCCGCCTGGAGCCTTGCAGTGTCTGCAATGGAAGACACTGTCAGCAGATTCGGGTTCATCTGCAAAAGGAAGACACGGTGCTGGGGGCAGACATCCTTGTCTATGTCGGATATGAGATGAGGAACAAGATGGGAGCGAGTACTGTGCCTTGTGGAACAAGCTTTCACCGTAGCTGCCTCGACTTTTACTCTGTTGACGACTACTCTCTGTGTTCTGTTAGTGAGGAAATTATAGATCCATCGACCGACTTTTCCTGTTATTCCTTTAGCACGCATTTTGTGCGCTATTACGCCATGGTCACACTTGTCGAAGGCTTTTGTAAAGTCTGTATATATTACATCTGCATTCTTTTTGTCTTCTAGTGCATTTAGGACCTTGTCGTAGTGATCCAATAGTTGAGACAGACAGGAGCGACCTGTTCTAAACCCATGTTGCCCTGGGTTGTGTAACTGATGGTTTTCTAGATGGTGGTGATCTTGCTTCTTAGGACCCTTTCAAAGATTTTTATGATATGGGATGTTAGTGCTATTGGTCTGTAGTTCTTTGCTGTTGCTTTACTGCCCCCTTTGTGGAGTGGGGCTATGTCTGTTGTTTTTAGTACTGTGGGACGACCCCTGTGTCCATGCTCCCTCTCCATAGGATGGAAAAGGCTCGTGATAGAGGCTTCTTGCAGTTCTTGATGAACACAGAGTTCCATGAGTCTGGCCCTGGGCAGAGTGCATGGGCATGTCATTTATCGCCTGTTCGAAGTCATTTGGCGTCAGGATAACATCGGAAAGGCTTGTGTGAATCAAATTTTGTGGCTCTCTCATAAAAAATTCATTTTGATCTTCGACTCTCAGTCTGGTTAGCGGCTTGCTAAAAACTGAGTCATATTGGGACTTGAGTAGCTCACTCATTTCCTTGCGTCATCTGTGTGGGACCCATCTTGTTTAAGTGGGGGCCCCAAAGTACTGGACGTTGTTCTCGATTTTGATTTGGCATAGGAGAAGAAATACTTGGGTTTCTTTCGATTTCATTTATGGCTTTTAGTTCTTCCCGCGATTCCTGACTCCTAAAGGATTCTTTTAGCTTAAGTTCGATGCTGCTATTTCTCTGACCAGTGTCTCCCTACGCATTTCAGATATATTGACCTCTTTTAGCCGCTTTTGTATTCTTTTCCGTCGCCTGTAAAGGGAGCGACTGTTTCTTTCTATTTTACATCTACTCCTCCTTTTTCTTAGAGGAATAAGCCTTGTGCATACATCGAGTGCCACCGAGTTCATCTGTTCTAGGCATAAGTTGGGGTCTGTGTTGCATTTGTATATCTTCCCAGCTTATATCGGTTAGGACTTGGTTTACTTGGTCCCACTTTATGTTTTTGTTATTGAAGTTGAATTTGGTGAATGCTCCCTCGTGACTAGTCTCATTATGTCGGTCTGGGGCTCCACGCATACATGTCTGAACCTCAATTATGTTGTGATCTGAGTATATTGTTTTTGATATGGTGACATTTCTTATCAGATCATCATTGTTAGTGAAGATGAGGTCTAGTGTATTCTCCAGTCTAGTAGCTCTATTATTTGCTGGTTTAAATTGAATTTTGTGCAGAGATTTAAAAGCTCATGTGAGTGTGAGTTTTTTATCAGAGCTGCCTCCAGGTGTTATTACTGCAACAATATTATTTGCTATATTCCTCCATTTTAGGGTGCCTTAAGTTGAAATCCCCCAGGAGCAAGATGTTGGGTGCAGGAGCTGGAAGATTTTCCAGACAGTGGTAAATTTTTAACAGCTGTTCCTGGGAAATTTCTGGGATGTTTGCTTTAATCCAGAAAGGGTTTGGTTCTCGACCTTTACTGCTAAAACTTCCACTACATCATTTGAGGCATTAAGCAGTTTCTGTGCAAACAAGTGACTCTGCAATGTACAGGCCAACCCCCCCCTTTTGCCTGTTCACTCTGTCACATCTGTATAGGTTGTAACCTGGGATCCATATTTCGTTGTCCAAGTGATCCTTATGTGGGTCTCAGTGAAAGCCACGAACATTGCCTTTGCCTCTGCAAGCAGTCCACGGATGAAAGGTATTTTGTTGTTTGTTGCTGGGTTTAGACCCTGTATATTTGCAAAGAAGAATGTTATCGGACTGGTGGTATTGGTACTGGGGGGGGGGGTTTTTTTTTCCCCCATTAATCTGTATCTGTT
>NW_026507486.1:0-23682 GCF_026875155.1 Cherax quadricarinatus
GGTGGCAGAAAGAAATTTAAAGAACTACAACCGATAGCACTAGACCCCATATAAAAATCTTTGAGAGTTTTTAAAAAAAGATCACCAAACCACCTAATACCCATCAATTAACAACCCAGGGAAAACACGGGTTAAGCAGTTTTTCTGCCTCCCCCAGTATTTGGGCTACTATGACAAGGGTCCTGGATGCTGTTGGGGAAAAACAAATAAAATTGTTAACAACTTGCAAAAGTTTTCGAAAATGTCCCAGGTGAAATAGCACACAAATCGTGATAAAGGCAAACAAAAAAAATTTAGTAGATGGATCAAAACTTCCTGACAAATAGAACACAAAGAGTAATAGTAAACAGAGTAAAGTCTAGGGAGCCACGGGAAAAGCCTGCCCCAAAAGGGCACAGTACTCGTCCTTTTGTTTTTCCTCATCCCATTCGGATATAAGATGCAACCCATAGCCCCCGTCTTCCTTTGTGGATGCACCTGGACTGCCAGGGCAGTCCCCTCCATCAAGACACTGCAAGACCCAAGCGGACAAAACCCAAATCTTCAAAGGGGCCCCACTCAAAACAAATAATTCAATGAGGAAAATTTAAATACTCAAAATGAAAATTGAGGAAATTAAAAATGTTCAGGGTATACAAAAATTTTCTAACCATACAATAAAACGAAAAAAGAAATGTGAAAAACCGGGGATTTAATAATGTAAAAGGCTTTTCCTTTCAAAGCCCACAATGATCACATCATCGGCGGGAAAATATGGGTTTTAAAATGGAACCTTCAAAACGGGGAAATACCAACCCATGTGACACTCTTCTAATCGTTTTCTTCCTCAGCTGAAACTTCTGTAAACTAATGGCCCCCTTTAACTGGAACATTGCAACCTGGAGAGTGTACAATAAACTTTAGCAACATAAATAAAGATAAAACCTAAATTACTGGGATCGTTGAAGGTCCTTGATTTGTATTTCCCGGCACACAGGGGAAGAGTACATGATAATCACATTCGAAGGCCTGGACACGAAAATCTTTCTATGAAAGAAAAAACTCAGAGGAGATTAACATTCCCCAGAAAAAAAGGGGGGGCCATAAAAACATTGAGAAAAACACAATAAGTGCGGGGCCCAAGACTGTTTCAAGACCTCCCAATACTTAAGGGGGGTTACCAATAGGGGACCTGGCTTCTTAAGAAGGTACTGGGCAGGCACCTAAAGTCAGTACCTGACCAATCGGGCTGTGGTTCGTTATGCCGGTCTCTGATCAAGCTGCAGAGGGTTGTTCGACCCCCGGAAAACCCTCTCCAGGTAAACTCCAAGGTTCCTGATGACGTTTTCTGTAGTGAATGTTCCTTGATACGTTTTCTGTAGTGGTTGCTCCTTGATAATGGTTTTCTATAGTTGTGTTGCGCTTTGATAACAGTTTTCTGTAGTGGTTGTTCCTTGATAACGTTTTCTATAGTGTGTTGTTCCTTGATAGCGTTTTCTATGCGTGGTTGTGCCTTGATAACGTTTTCTATAGTGTGGTTGTGCCTTGATAACGTTTTCTATAGGTGTGGTTGGTTGTGCCTGATTACGTTTTCTCTAGTGTGGTTGTTGCCTTGATAACGTTTTCTATAGTGTGGTTGTGCCTTGATAACGTTTTCTATAGGGTGGTTGTATGCACTTGATTTAACGTTTTTCTATAGTGTTGCATGTTCCTTGATAAGTTTTATATAGTGCAGCTGTTCCTTGATATGTATTCTTAGTGTGGTTGTTCCTTGATAACGTTCTTTTAGTGTGTCCTGTGCCTTGTTAAATTTTCTATAAGTGTGGTGTTCCTTGATATTGTATTTTATTGTGTTGATTGTCCTTGAAAACTTTTCTATAGGTGGTTGTGCCTTATAACGTTTTCTGTAGTTTGTTGTTCCTAGATGTTTTCTACCGTGTGCTTGTTTTCCTTGATAACGGATATTATCGTGGAAGTTCTAGAACTCTGACAATCTTGTGACATCGTTGGGAATGGTAGGGCACCAGCGTGTGCCTGGTGGGGCTTGAGGGGCTGGGAGTGAAACTGCCCTCTACAGTTGGGGTTCGCTGGGAGTTGCGTCTGGTGAGGCGGGGAAGTTGCATGGTGGAGGCGCGCAGGTAGTTTTAAGATGTGATGGGGGAAGCCTGGGGTGAGGGGTTGGTTATGAGAGGGCGCGCGGAAGGGGTTGCTGTATACTACACGCAGGGCAAGCCCGGGAAGAGGGGGAGGGACAGTCACTGTACACGTGCAAACGGATTACACGCTGTGTTCACACTGTATGCACATCATGAAAGATGTGGGTATGTGCACTGCTTAAATCAGTGTGTTCCCTCTCACCTCTCACACTCTGCCTCTTCCCCCCCTCCCCGTGTAGTGGGGGAGGAGGCACGCTGATGACCTATTCAGGCTTCTCTAGGGAGGGGTAATGGGGGATGTGGGTCGGTAATTCATGGGAGGATGAGGACACTCTTGAGTTTTTTGTGTTATGACCACAGTCCTCTCTTCGTCCTCACCTGTTCATTCTGCCCTCTCCCTATCCTCTGCCCTTCACCTTCTACCACTCTGCCCTCTCCATCCCTACCACTCTTGTCTTCTACCTTCCTTTCCACTTGCCCTCTCCTTTCTGATCACTCGGACCCATCTTCTTAACTGGATTTTCCTTCAGGAACGGTAACGAGGTTTTGAAGCTTATCAATTACACTAAAGGTCATTAAGACCTGCCCCAGTGACACTTTCACCAGAAACAAATACTTTAATCCCTTAAAATAGAGATTAACATAAACTCTCAGCATATATATGTTGTGAAATTTGTCTGGGCTGCCTCCAAGTTGAGTCGCCTACCCTGGCAAACTCTGTTGACACCGAGCTCTGAGATGGGTTACCTCAGCCTCACCAAAGTGGCTTATAGGACAGATTTTTTTCCACAAATGATTGGTATTGCAGAAACCTCGCTGCATGCACGTACTAAAAGGACTAATGACTTGGTGTGTGCCGGCATTATATCCTGATCTTCAACTTCCTAAGCCTAGCTTTTGCCCCCCTTGGACTTCCCCTTGGGAACCACGGTGCAACCGGGGCAGCATTAATTCTGCAATATTCAATCGTTAATTAGTGTCTGCTGCACCTCAGAAATTCCTATATCTCAAGAGTGTTTGTATCCCCTAGTATAATTTGCAGACTCAGACGCTAGCTTCAGAACGGACTCTAGACGCTGGTACTTACTGGGGCATACTCTCTCTGTAGGCACGCCGAGCCCTCAGTTAACTCAAACTCACGATCTCCTAAGTCACTGGCCAGATCCTACGGGAAGGGTGAATTATCTCCGTCTTACTGTATGGGCTGATGGAGGAGTCATCTACGTACATCGAGGGTGTCTCTACCAGGATTTCCCAGGTCTCTGATGTGAAAGACTCGTGGGGGGCGCCGCTGTGTTCACAGGCACGTCTTGGTCCAGTCGAGTCTATCGTAAGAAGGAGTCGATTCTGTCTTTGAGACCTGCGCCCCGCCATTCAAGTTAGGTGCTGCAGTTATCCCTAGCTAACTTATCCTAATGTTTGCCTTACATTATCGGGCCTATTACTACCAAATGTTAAGGTTTAGGTCTATCTCTATATTTTCTACAGATGCCTTTGTAAACCTAATAATTAGTTGTATGACCAGTAAAACATACCTATCTTCCCTGAAGGAGTAAATCTATAAATTAAATAAGCTTACCAAACCGCCACCAGAGAATGCCTGCTTGTTTGGGAGGGTCTTTAAGGGTCGCTCGGATCAGACGACCAGACGCTCATGCTGATTTGAGCTGTGGAACTATTGGACCAAATAAATTTCAATCCTCCCGCCAGGCGAAGGTAGGCGCTAGTCTAGATCAAGTTGCCCCCGCCAGGCCCCCCCAGTGGGCCTGGGACTCGAGCGCCGTTCGACGGGTTTCGACCGGCCGCTCAGCTCAATCAACCTCTGTCTGATTTTCATGTCCCGGTCCAACCGTGTGGACTCGAGAGGCAAAAAGCCTGTTGATGGGTCTTATAGTCCTCGACACCGTTCATTCTCATTTCCACCATTTCAAACCGCCCAGCCTTGTTGGGTGGGGTTGACACTACCGGCCAAGAGGACCAGTATGCCCTGGCGCTCGGAATTCTACCAGCACCAGGTCCCTTCATTAGGCATTCCCAATCTTATTCGCCTCGGGGTCGGCACATAGAATGTTTCCGCAAGGTTGTCAAGTAATCCCTGCGCCACTCCTGTTCCATTTGTCCGGATGTTCACAAGTCTGTTGTGACTCCTGTGCAGTTCTTCATTGATGGGGGACCATCTGGCCCATAATAATTCCAGCTCCTTGGAAGACTGTACTCAAAATTGCGGGGGGAAGGCTCTATCCTTCTTCCAAACAGCATGAGAATTGGGCGTGAGAGTTCTTGCTCGTCAATCCCATTTTGTACGGAGGTCGAGGGCCTGTTATTAACCTCTTGCCTCTATGCTCAACCTAACATGTCTTCAGTCATTCACAGCTCACCCTCCTGCCGTGCAAGGACCTTCCGAATGCACCTTTTGACTGTGCCCACCATGCGTTACATAGAATCCCCCTTGCCAGGGTGCCTGGGAGCTATGAACTCCACTCGCACTCTATTCTCTTTCAGTGTTCTCGTACTTCTCGTTGTGCCTAAGATTCTGAAAACTTATCGGCCGCCCTAAAGCTGGTGCCATTGTCCGAGATAACAATCGCGGGGCACGAGAATGTGGCAGTAAACCTCCTGAACAAACTCTTCGAAAGTCTCTGTCGTTTATCTTCTGCCCAACTCCAAATGCACGCTCGTGTAGTGGCACAGGTTAAACAGCAGACATATACTTTCTAGAGGGCCCTCCTTATACGTCTCCTGGGTTCTTCAATGTGATAGACCCCGCGTATAGTCTATCTACAGTCTCAAAGGGCGTCACTATGTACCGCTCCTGAGGCAGCGGTGGTGGACCTGGGTAGGGTAGGGTCCTCCCATCGTACCGCCGGCGACCGTGCAACTCTTTAGCACCCTTTTGACGGGCAGCTCGACCCTTCAGACCGTAATTATGACGTAGGGCAGGTGAGGGTATCTCCAAACCCCCCATGTAAGAGTCCTCTGTGGGCGATCTTGTATCAATAGCTCTGTCGCCCATCCCTCCTTTCCCAGCAGCACGGGATTGTTTGGCACATAGCTGAACTCAGAGTTTTGTTTTCTTCTCCCTGCATCTTAATTAGCCCCCATGATCTAGGAACAATCCCAAGAGTGAACCCAAATTTGCTGTTCCCTGAGTTCGTCATGTTGGACCGCGTCCTGACGCCATAACCTGCTGCCGGGTCGCAAAGTACTTTCCAGCAACTCTGGAAACCTCCCCCTTTGGTACTGCCTTATCCAATATTCTCTGGGACCACTAGAGACACTGACGACCCTTGCTTACTTGTCATGCACTTCCTCACGGAATCGAAATACCATTTCGTGACTCCTATAAAGTTTGCTCCACGATGGAGTAGCGCCTGGGGTCAAATAATTAAGTGTCGTGTTCCCCCGCCGAAATGTACATATGCTGCTGATTGTCTCACGAATTTCTGCTCGGCAGAATCCTTGCCGGTAACCAGTCTGGGCCTTTGAACCAAAGCTCGCTTGTTACTCACTTTTGTTGTGGTCACCCCTCGGCTTATCAGGTCGGCTGGGTTTTGATCTGTAGGCACATACAGAAATGTTGATGTTGACTGTAGTTCCCGTATCTTCCTTTACCGATTCCTGACAAACGGGGAGCTTTAGACCTGTCATTCTGGAACCACTGTAAGGCCACCTCCGAGTGCCTGTCCATACCATAGGTGTGTGTCACCCTCAGATTACTTAACACCTCCTTACGTATTCCCCAGTCTTGCTCCAGCAACATTCGCGTGAGCTCTAGCTTTTGGATCGAGCAATCCTTCAGGGTGTCACCCGCGCGACGCACTGGTGACCAGATTGACTTGCCCGGGCCACCAAATACGCTACTGCCCATAGGCCTGGAGGAGGCATCACAGAGACGTGCAAGTCATAATCCCGCCGGTGCACCCGATGGCAACCTGGGAATGTGAACTGGCAATTCGCTAGGTCTTTGTTAACCAGAATCCCACTCTGGCAAGACGTTTTTGGGCAGTGGGTCGTCCAACCTAGGTTCAGCTCCCAGGTCTGTTGTACTAGCTTCCTCCCTCGAAAAATGGTGATGGGTAGTCAACAAACCAAGGGATCGAAGGCAGTCTGCCACTTTGCTCATGGCAACTGACCTCCTGGGTCAGCTACCCTTCCCCATCAGGCTTCCTCTTTAGCCTAAGTCTGTCTTCCATGCATTCCCACTCTTGTCCAACACCGATGTTACCTCAGGCACTGAGTAGCCGTATATCATGTTCCACCATGCCCCCGGCACGTTGGATTGTTTGTCACCCATTCTCTCATGGCATGTTAGGCTGAGAGCATCTCTGATTAGACTCTCGGTAAATATCCATCACCAGCCTTTACATCTGACGTTGGTACCCTGCATGTTGTCTACATAAAAATAGGGTCTTCTGTATTCCTTTTAAGCGGGGTGTTACAGTTACAAGGTGGTAGTATATGGTAGCTGTATTAGGAAATGGTGAATAGTGGCGGACACAACAACACTGCCCTGAATTATAGGTATCATACCCTTGCCTTGGGGCATCTCCCTGTTAGCCAGCCACAAGAACTTGTGTAGTCCCTATTCCTGTGGCTGCAACCCAATACGTAGGAAGGCTGTGCTAATGTCTGCCGCATTAGACGTCCTGTTTCCGTCTGAATCTCAACAACACATCTGCCTAATTTCTGCGTCAGGAGGGCCTGTGAGCAGACAGTCGTTCAACGTGGCTCTCGGGGACTCGCCTGCGGCTGCAGTTCAGTTGAAGACTACTCTGATGGGAGGACTGGTTACCGACTCCTTGGTGACTGCCATGAGTGGAAGATAATGGGGTGTTTTCCCCAGGGTGGCATTGGGCACTTTCTCGAAGAAGGAACCATGGGCCAGCTGATCCTTATAATATATCTTATTTTCCCCACAGACCTTCTGGTCAGGCTGTTCACCAATGAATTCAACTTGTCACGTGCCCTCTTGAAATTAGTGGGCAGCGTTGGGTGGCCCGGTTTCTGGGAGTCGCACCCAATACTGCCCGTCCCTGAACTGCACATGGTTCAGGTAATCTCGATACGTCTTTCGTGTTCGGGGGGCGGCCTGGTCACCTTTAATCCTACTACATCCAGTCCCATAGTTTATGGACGGTCACTGTCGGATATGCCAACTTGCGCCTGCTGACAGGACCTTCGTGCACACCCAATCTAGCCATCACCAGTACAGCCTCAGTCGCTGTAATACAGAGCCCTCCTTTACCGGGGTCGCAGGGAAGTCGAGCTGGTATTCTGCTCCACGATGTACCCGCTGGGTCATGTACAGGCCACACCTGCCTTGATAACCCTTCTCGTAAGACACGACTCGTTATGTAATCCCTAATACCAATATGCCGACATTACTTAACATTGTCGTAGCAATGTCTGGTTCTGGCTAGCTTCACACCCAACTCCCTCAAACGTTTGACTGCTTCAGCCAGTCCCCTTGTGGTAATGATATTGGGCAGCCTCTTCACCATCAAGGCGAAAATTTCCGTCGAGGCCGGCTAACTGGACCGTCACATTGACTACTGGATAGACCTGCGTGGGACTTCCCCACCAAACCCTTCCACCTTCTTTGTCAACTTACCAATGTCACAGCTTCAACCTTGTGGCTAGACTCTCCGCTATGAAGGATCTCTGTGCCCCACTGTCGAAGAAACAAACGGGTGTTGTTCAGACTTCTTCCTGTTCGCGACCACCGCCATTATGGGTGGGCAAGGCCACGAGCTTGAATCTTGCTCACCGAACAACTTTCTCGGTGGGACCGTACTCACCACATCATCGTTACTTCTGGACTTGTTTCTTGCTCCTCCGCCCTTTCTTACGGTTTGCTTCCTTTACTTGTGCTAAATTTCCGGCATCATTAGGAAACAGTTGCACTGTGGTGCTTTCCCCTTCCGGCAGCCCCGACACTCCCGGAGCATGGTGTTACAGTCCCTGGCAAAATGTTCTCCACAACACTTGAAAACAAGTCTCAACTCTCTTAGCCGTGACCCTTTGGTTATAGGTGGTGAAGATTGAACACCCTGAACTAAGCGGTGTTCTTCATCTACAAAAACACGCACCGTCTCATACTGCCGCTTTAGTGGCTTCTCCCTTCGGCCTGTGGGTGGTGGGTTCGCCCTGGGCATAATACGTGCCTACTTTAGTGGAGGTGGTTTAGGTTCTTCCCTCGAATGTCGGGGAAGTCGATCCGACTTCTACCATTGGTAGGTAAATGTCTCCCCCGGACTATGCTCAGGTGAGATATGAGATCCCCTAACCCTTTCAATTAATTTGGCTTATCGTGAACCTATTGTCGATATTTTAAGTGTAACTCATGCAATGTCGTGCTAGCCAGTTTCCTTGAATCACTGGCTAAGGACCATTTTGAATCATTTCACATGCAGAATCTCTGAAAACTATTGGTCAAGCTCATAATCTCCATACGGAACTTCTCTAGACTTTGACGGTCATGTCGGGGCAAGCCTCTGATCCAACAACCGATAAAGTATAGCTACCTTTATCTCCTCGTGTTGCCCAAACATGTTCTTCTAATTGGGTCTTTGGCAGTTGGTAATAGGAGTCAGTAATCGGGTAGTGCCGGACCTTGATCTAAGGCTTTACCCTTGAGTTGCGACCGCAAATACTGCAACTTGACGGCTTTCTGACAAATCAATTCTGTCCATCTATCTGGGCTCTAAAACTGATTCCCAGAAACAATGTACCTTCTGTTAAGGTTCCGTCAACGTTGTTAAATTCAGCGGGGGGCAAAAATTGGGCAACATATTGAAGTGTGTGGTGTTTGGGGTACCTGCGGTGTTCAAACCATCCTTGGAATACTAGCCATTAAGTACTTAAACTTATCTCTGTACATATTCATCTCCTGGTGCAATCTAAATCATCCTTAGTGAATGCGTCATAGCCTTGCTGAAGACTTCCTGGCTTCCTCATCCTTCAATAGCCTGTAGCTCATATGCTGAGAATGCTTGTTCATAGGCTTCCCACTTGTTCCCCCAAACTCTTCAAGGCAGTCTGCAAATCATCGCAGTCTACATTACTGCGTGGCAAGTAGCTTGCACCGGTACGCGTCTGTTCAGATGCCCTTTGTATGCTGCTTATGATCGTTTTAATGTTGTTAGCACTGAACCAGACTTCCTGAACCCCAATATGCCAGTGTCGAAGTTTATGAGGAGTGTGAACTAATTGTACTTTACCAGTCCACCCACAGCACGTCACGGTGTTAGGTGAGAATGGAACGAGTATTGAGGCTTCTCAACACCAAGATTAACAATTCCCTTTGTTATATTGACTTACTATGAATCAAAAATGTACACTGTTAGACTCTCAAATCCAAATCAAGATGTGTATCGATGTGAAGTGTTAATCTAGCACTCAAACTGTACAATGCCAGCCGAATAATTCGGGACTTAACCTAGTCTCAGGTATAAATTCACAAATCCCCACATTAACCATGAATCAAAGACAATGAAAATCCACACACTATTAGGGCAGTTATACAAATTAAAATCACTTGGTCAACACAAGCAAATTCAAATAACTTGTGAAACTGTAAAATAAAATAATGTATGTAAACAGCCTTGGCCTAACTGTGCCCAGCTTACTCGGTTTAGCGTGGATGTTGGATAAGGTAAAAATCCTAACCTAGCTAGTGTGCTATAAACTTAAACCTGGCTTTATAACTCCTGTATATATTAACTAGGTTTAATTGTCCATGCTACTTATAACCTTTTGTAAATATTGCACAAGCCTAGCCTAACTGTGGCTACCTTGCAAATCCACTGTAAGTAATTAACCACACGAGCTCCTACTCTGGATTACTAGTAATCACTGTAAATAATTTTAACTCACAAGCTTCTCTAGCTACCTGGCCTTGACTTGTAAATTACTGCAAATAACAACTTCTGTGAAATAGTCAGCTTGGCTAGCCTTGAGTAACCTTTGACCTAGGTGTGCTAACTTAAAACTAACTTTTTTAAACTGGTTCCTAATGGGCCTAGCTTGATAGTTAACTGTGGCCTAGCTTGATAGCTAACCTAACTTTGTTAAACTGGTTCTTAACTGTAGCCTAGCTATGATAGCTTAACCTAACTGTGGGCTAGCTATGATAGCTTAACCTGACTCTGTAAAACTGGTTCCTAACTGTGGCCCTAGCTATGATAGCTTAACATAGCTATTCCACATTCCGGTCTCGAAGGACCACTTTTGTGAAAAATTTTGTCTGGGCTGCCTCCAAGATGGTCGCTACCTGGCAAAACTCTGTTGACACCGAGCTTGAGATGGGTACCTCAGCTCACAAGTGGCTTATTAGGACAGATTTTTTTCACAAATGATTGGTAATATTGCAAGAAAACTCGCCGCATGCACAGTATATGGACTAACTATTGTGTTGCAGCAATATCTGATCTTCAACTTTCCTAAGCCTAGCTTTAGCCCCCTTGGACTTCCCCTGGGAACCCCGTGCAACCGGGAGTTTAATTCCTGCAATATTCAACGTTCATTAGTGTCCTGCCGGGCACTCAGAAATTCCTATATCCAAGAGGGTAGTTCCCATAGTATAACTTTGCAGATCAAGACGCTAGCTTCAGACGGACTCTGAGGACGCTGGGGTACATACTGGGCGTACTCTCTCTGTATAGCACGCCGAGCCTCAGTTAATCAACTCACGATCTCCTAAGCCACTGGCCAGACTTCGGGAAAGGGTGAATATTCGTCTTACTGTATGGGCTGATGGGAGGAGATCATCTACGGTACATCGAGGTTGTCTCTACCAGATTTTCCCCAGGTCTCAGATGTTGAAGATAAGACAGTGGGGGCGCGCACTGATGTTCACGGCACGTCTTGTCCAGTCGCAACGGTCTATCGTAAGAAGGACCGCTTATTCTGTCTTTGTGACCTGCGCCCGCCAATTCATGCTAGGGCTGCCAGTTCTCCCTAGCTAACTATCCGAATGTTTGCCTACATTATCGGCCTATTACTACTATGTTAAGGTCTTAGGTCTACTCTATCATTATCTACAGATGCCTTAGTTAAACCTAATATAGTGTTTACAGTAAACCTACCTACTCCTTCCCTGAAGAGTGAATCTATTAATTAATAAGCTTACCAACCGCCAACCGAGGATGCCTCTGCTTGTTTGGGGAGGGTTTTAAGGGCGCTCGGGCTCGGACGACCAGACGCTATGCTGGATCTGTGCTGTGGAACTATTTGGACCAAATAAATTTCCACATATGTTGAGATAAATGCACTCTGTCCATATATCTCTTTTCCATCGAGAGCTGACTGATGCCTGGAAGGTTCTTATCAAAGTTATTGGGAGGTTGGTTTTCAGTCCCTTGGTATAAGTCTTGTTACCTTCAATTCATCTAAGTGCTTTCAATTACAGGTTAATAGCATTCCCCAAGAATATAATTTCGTAAACAATCTGTACAAAAATGAATCATGCTAAAATTAAAAATTATTATTATCTCGCTGCATTACCTGTTATTACATTGTGGAACAGTACCAAATCAATGAAACTATAGGCAACCTTGGAAATGAGAGGTTAATTATATTTACTGGGGAAGCACTAAACTTGTAGGCGTCATAAGTTAGGGCAGATGCCGATATATAATGCAATCCTTTGCTGTATAGCCCTTGTGGCTTAGCGTTCTTTTGATTATAATAATAATATGCAATCCTTTAATAACAACTTTTTGCCCAGACGGTGGCTTTTTCAAGCTCAAGTAGATACGTTTGTAATTTGATAAGGCACCTGTGGTCAATAAAACAATGTCTTATCAACCGCATTTGTTTGTCTTTTCCATTGTGGACTTTGTATTCTTACCGTCCACTGGAGTCCTGAGCAACCTGAGAAATTTGATATAAGACAGAAATGGTCAGACTACCTGCCTGTAGCTTCTTCACTTTCCATAGAGGTCGTATAGCAAAGAAAGAAAGCAGAAAAACATATTGCAGTGGGGTATTATATTTATTTGGGAGCACTAAGGCTAGATCTAAGGGTTTTCATATAAATATCTGGGGAATGGTGAGCAATCAGGTTTGATGCAGGATATGTTGGTGGTTCCAATTTCTGAAATCAAGGCGTTGCCAAGGATCGCCCAATACAATACTGGAAAATAGAATGTAAAACAACAAATCACTGAAATATTGAAGGTCATAAACTGTGGAACATGCAAAAGAACCTGCAGATTCACTACCCTGATCAGAATGTCGAAGAACTAGTATATGGGCAATTGTATTTGTGTTTGCCAAAGGTTGATACAGCAGGTATGGTATATAATGAATGTTGAAGGATGAAGAGCTCTTTGAACCAAAGCTCTGAATGTTTGTAATGTACTTAGGGAGTCAGGAGACTTCAAGAAAAAATGCTGGACAAAACAAGCAAATGTGGATGACAGCAAAGATTTAGATTTTGCACCGAAGTGGATAATTTATTGTGCACCCATATCCATCCTGTGTAATCGGTAACGAAGAGCATATGGATACACCAAAAGGCTAGGAACTAGGCCCCAAAAGGGTTGACATGTGCACTACGGGTTTTTATTTTGTACATATCAACAATTCACTTATTGTTACCAAGCAAATTTAGGAAATTAGATTTAGTATATCTAAAGCTCTAGGAAGAGGAACATAAGAGCTGAATGTTCTACCATAGGGCTGGAGGATGTCAAAGAAGTGGCAGGAATGGTGTATAAGAGATCATACACCATTTTTACAAAACTGGCAAAGGATGCGATGTAGTGTAGTTTGAAACTACTGGAGATTACCTGGAGTTATTCCGGGGTCAACGCCCGCGGCCCGGTCCTTGGACCAGGCCTTCCGATGGATCAGGGCCTGATCAACTAGGGCCTGTTACTGCTGGCCGCACGCGCACGTCCAAAACGTACCGAGACACAGCCCGTATGATCAGGCACTGTCTTTAGGTATTAGTCCAGGCTCTCTCTTGAAGGCCAGCCAGGGGTTTATTGGCAATTCCCCTAATGCTTGATGGGAGGGTGTTGGAACAGTCTTGGGCCCCGGACACTTATGGTGTTTTCCCTTAGTGTACCAATGGCGCCCTACTTTTTATTGGGGGCATTTTGCATCGCCTGCCCAGTCTTTTACTTTCGTAGGGGGTGTGATTTCTGTGTGCAGATTTGAGGACCATTCATTCCAAGATTTTTCCAAGTGTAGGATATGTATATATCTTCCTCCTGCGTTCAACGAGTACAAGTCAAGGGCTTCCAAGCGTTCCCCAGTAGTTAGGTGCTTGACAGAATGTTACATGCAGTAAAGGATCTCTGTACACTCTCTAGATCTGAGATTTCACCTGCTTTTAGATATGGAGATGTTAATGATACAGCTATTCCAGCCTAGAGGAAACAAGTGATTGAAAGGATCATCGTGGCTTGGCATCTCTCGTTTTGAACGTTCTCATTATCCATCCTATCATATTCTTTGACGTGCGATCGTGGCACAGATTGTGATCCTCGGAAAGTGAGATCCTCAGTCATTTCTAATCCCAGGTCCCTTACATTATTTTTCCACTCTATTGTATGGCCAGAGTCTGTAGTATACTCTGCTCTAGTTATTAATCTCCTCCAGTTTTCCATAACGGAGTATACGTGCTAAGAAAAACCTTTTACATCTTTTTGTACCAGGCATCAAAAATAGTGATCTGCACAAGAACATAACAAAGATAAGTAGACCAACAAACAGTTAATTTTTTTTCTTACAGGGAAATATCTGTACATACAGTACAGGAGAAGGAGATTACTATTATAATAAAAAAGAAGTGCTAGCTAAAACACAGCAAGCAGGGAAGGATTGCAGGGTTTACTGAGTTGTAAGGGCGAGAGGGATGAGTATTAGGTTATGAAGTGCAGTGGGGCAGTGGATAGTGCAGGGGTAGGGAGTAGCTAGATTATAAGGTTGGAAGGACATGAGGAGAGTGCCAGAGACAAAGAGTTGTGTATGTGAATCTGTTGCTGTTCCAAAAAGTCAATGGAGAGCATCTGGATTTAAAGGAGGGTCCATCAGCAAGAAGGGAAAGTAAAGAAGGGCAGCAGAGTGGAGACGACGACGGATGGTAAATTCTGCGTGCTTGTGATAGAGTGGGCAGTCAACAGATGTAGCTAAACAGATTACTGGAAATTGACAATTCTACAGAGAGGAACAGGACGCCCTCTCCATGAATACTGTGAGTAAGACGATGTGTGGCCAATGCAACGACGGGAGGAGAGTAGCGTCTCACAACCTCGGACAATGATGACAAGAAGACAGCAGAATCCTATACTTCGGTTAACAGAATGAAGTTTATGGAGCAGATTCAGACCAATGTGTGCCAAGGTGTGCCAAAGATGGGTAGCAATTACAGCAAAATAGTCCGTGAATGGGAACACCTCTATATGAACAACTGGGAGGTCATGTACTGCTGACCACAAGCAGTGTCTGCCTGTTCATTGCCCTGTACGTCATATAACCAGGAACCCAGCAAAAAACAATTATCTCTGTGTTTGCTAGAGATACGGCGTAAACCAAAGTTGGATCCGAAGAAACTAGGGGGTGAGGTGTTCAAATTTCCGTATAGCCTGTAAAGCACTATGGGAGTCTGAAACTAACCACAACTGGTGACACAGGCATAGATGCGATACAGATAAGTGCTACAAGAATGGCATACAATTCAGCCATAAAAATTTTTTAGCCAAGGTAATAAATGCCTCGTACAACACTGTCCAAGAAACACTGCTGCAAATCGATGCCATCAGACGACTTAGAACCATTCAGTTACACAGCGATGGCTAGACATGAGAAACCGAATGTAGTCAAGAAAAAAGAGTGCGGGAAATGACCTAGGTAGTTGGGCTTTCACATTTGGGCAGTGGGAAAGAAAACAGATACGAACAGCTGGAACTTCCGAGGGGGCTGGGAAAAAGCGAACAGCTACTTGACATCGACGAGGTGGTTAACTGAAGAGAAGATGAACGGGGGTAAATGGGGAACGTCAAACAAATCAGAACGCCTACTAACATCAGTGATTATCTTGTGATTATCCAGTGATTATCATGAGGATTGAACATAATAGAGAAGGCGTGAGCATCACAAGATCAGACAAGGATGGAAATTTGCTTCTGCATAGCGGCTGTCAAAGGGGATGAACGAAGAGGGCACCAAGCCACAGACAGAGACTTGGTGATGTATGGGATCTAACTTAGAGTGGCGGGAGAGGCTGCAGAATAGATTTGGTCACCATAATCTAGCTTGGACAAGAATAGGGTGGATGCAAATGGAGGAGATTGCGACGATATGCTCCCATGAAGATGGTAAGACTTTAAGGAGATTTAAGCAGACCATGGTAGTGTTCTTTAACGAAGAAAATGTGAGGGTTCCATGTCAGTCGGGGTGATCAAAGAAACTGGCCCTGAAACCTGAACTGTATCACATGCCGGAATACATGAACATGTAAGTTAAAAGGGAAGATCCGGTATAGCGAGCGTCTAGTGAAGGTATTGAATCAGGTTTTCATACTGGAAAATTTAAGCCATGGAGAGGTGGTCCAGTTGAGAGGACTCGGTCTATCCAAACTGAAGTGAGGTGTACCAGTTGACAGTTAACCCATAAACGGTCCAAGCAGATCTACGGTTCACATGGTAGTGCTACAAAGTAATCTACTTTTTTTTACTATATTTTTCAAAATAAACAAAATGTAGATCAAAGTTTTTTTTACATATTTTCAAATGTTAAAAAAACAAAAAGAACATTACTTTTTTTTACATACTTCAAATGTTGAAAGAAAACGTATTTCTTACCTTTGGACCGTTTACGGGTTAATGCCGAGTAAGGTACAAGGCGAGGTCATCAACAAAGTGATGACCAAATTATGCGAAGGAAGACTGGAAGGTAGGTCATTATAGCTAAGAGAAAAAAGAGTAGTTACTGTAGGACATGGCCTTGTTGGGGACTCCTTCAGCTTGAACAAAGTCTGAGGAAACCGAGGTGTCATATGGACCCAAAATTATTATAACCAACAAGAAAATAGGACCCAAAAAATGTCTATGGACAGAAGAAAGCAGTGATGAAGTTGGTTAGATTACAGCCGGATGCCTAAGGAGTGGGCTTGGGCTAGAATGTTATACCTCCAAGTTGTGTCATATGCCTACTCTAGATCGAAAAAGACGCTGTACAGAGTGGTTGTTGGCAAAGGTATTTCGAATATACTTATCGAAGTGAAGCAAGTATAGGGTCTAAAGGTAGAGCAGCCTTTGCAAAAGCATATTGGCAAAGGGGGAAAGGTGTTGTGGTCGTCTAAGAACCACATCACCACGTTTATTCAAATCGTTCCATCACCTTGCAAGACCAAACTGGTCAGAGCACTGGGACGATAGTGAGAGGTGTCAAGCCTGAGGCACCCAGTTTGCGAAACGGTAGTTAAATAGTGATTTCCAGTGTGTGGGAGGAACCCCTCGCTCTCAAATTAGATTGAAAAGACGTAAAAAGAATGGGGGAAGGGCCATGAATGGAGATTGGTTGTAGCTACGATGTGGATATTATCAGGTCCTGTGCAGACCGGCCTGCACATGGAAAGCGTGGGACTATAATTCTAGAAGAGTAAAAAGGTGCTAGTTATGGCTCCAATCCATTGAGGAGAAATCTAAGGGCAATTGCTCTTTGTAGGTTTAGACACAAGAATGAGGGACAGAGTGAAGCCCTCAGGAGATCTGAACAGATAGTTCCCGATTTCTGTGGACAACTTCTAAAGGTCTGCGACATCAATCCAGCAACCCGCAAACGGGGAGCGGGTCTGGAGAGTACTTAACCACCAATTTCCGCACTTTTTCCAAACTGCGCACATAGGGGAAGATGAGGTAATGGTAGACGTGTAGTCTCGCCAACAAGTGCGCTTTTATTAGTATCGTGTATGACACAGCGAGCAACATGTATCTACATCATCGGCTAGGAAAATGATAGGATGGGATATGAGAACCTTCAAAACTAGGGAATACCAGCCCATGATGACACTCTTCTAATCGCTTCTTCTCTCTAGCTGGAATACTTCTGTACACTAATAACGGCCCCCTTCAAGGGCTGGAGATCATTGCAGACCTGGAGAGTGTACAATTAAACTTTCAGCAACATAAGATAACGATTAAGGAACCTAAATTACTGGGATCGTTGAAGGTCCTTGATTTGTATTTCTGGCACACAGCGAGAGAGATACATGATAATTCACAATTCGAAGGTCCTGGACACGAAAATCTTTCTATGAATGCAAAGACTCAGCAGGAGATGCTGAAACATTTCCCGATGAAAAGAGGGGTGCCATAAATTACATTGAGAGACAACACAATAAGTGTCGGGGCCAAGACTGTTCAAGGACCTCCCTAGTATACTTAAGGGGGATTACCAATAGGCACCTGGCTGTCTTCAGAAGGTACTGGACAGGCACCTAAAGTCAGTACCTGACCAATCGGGCTGTGGTTCGTTATGCCGGTCTCTGATCAAGCTGCAGAGGGTTGTTCGACCCCCGGAAAACCCTCTCCAGGTAAACTCCAAGGTTCCTGATGACGTTTTCTGTAGTGAATGTTCCTTGATACGTTTTCTGTAGTGGTTGCTCCTTGATAATGGTTTTCTATAGTTGTGTTGCGCTTTGATAACAGTTTTCTGTAGTGGTTGTTCCTTGATAACGTTTTCTATAGTGTGTTGTTCCTTGATAGCGTTTTCTATGCGTGGTTGTGCCTTGATAACGTTTTCTATAGTGTGGTTGTGCCTTGATAACGTTTTCTATAGGTGTGGTTGGTTGTGCCTGATTACGTTTTCTCTAGTGTGGTTGTTGCCTTGATAACGTTTTCTATAGTGTGGTTGTGCCTTGATAACGTTTTCTATAGGGTGGTTGTATGCACTTGATTTAACGTTTTTCTATAGTGTTGCATGTTCCTTGATAAGTTTTATATAGTGCAGCTGTTCCTTGATATGTATTCTTAGTGTGGTTGTTCCTTGATAACGTTCTTTTAGTGTGTCCTGTGCCTTGTTAAATTTTCTATAAGTGTGGTGTTCCTTGATATTGTATTTTATTGTGTTGATTGTCCTTGAAAACTTTTCTATAGGTGGTTGTGCCTTATAACGTTTTCTGTAGTTTGTTGTTCCTAGATGTTTTCTACCGTGTGCTTGTTTTCCTTGATAACGGATATTATCGTGGAAGTTCTAGAACTCTGACAATCTTGTGACATCGTTGGGAATGGTAGGGCACCAGCGTGTGCCTGGTGGGGCTTGAGGGGCTGGGAGTGAAACTGCCCTCTACAGTTGGGGTTCGCTGGGAGTTGCGTCTGGTGAGGCGGGGAAGTTGCATGGTGGAGGCGCGCAGGTAGTTTTAAGATGTGATGGGGGAAGCCTGGGGTGAGGGGTTGGTTATGAGAGGGCGCGCGGAAGGGGTTGCTGTATACTACACGCAGGGCAAGCCCGGGAAGAGGGGGAGGGACAGTCACTGTACACGTGCAAACGGATTACACGCTGTGTTCACACTGTATGCACATCATGAAAGATGTGGGTATGTGCACTGCTTAAATCAGTGTGTTCCCTCTCACCTCTCACACTCTGCCTCTTCCCCCCCTCCCCGTGTAGTGGGGGAGGAGGCACGCTGATGACCTATTCAGGCTTCTCTAGGGAGGGGTAATGGGGGATGTGGGTCGGTAATTCATGGGAGGATGAGGACACTCTTGAGTTTTTTGTGTTATGACCACAGTCCTCTCTTCGTCCTCACCTGTTCATTCTGCCCTCTCCCTATCCTCTGCCCTTCACCTTCTACCACTCTGCCCTCTCCATCCCTACCACTCTTGTCTTCTACCTTCCTTTCCACTTGCCCTCTCCTTTCTGATCACTCGGACCCATCTTCTTAACTGGATTTTCCTTCAGGAACGGTAACGAGGTTTTGAAGCTTATCAATTACACTAAAGGTCATTAAGACCTGCCCCAGTGACACTTTCACCAGAAACAAATACTTTAATCCCTTAAAATAGAGATTAACATAAACTCTCAGCATATATATGTTGTGAAATTTGTCTGGGCTGCCTCCAAGTTGAGTCGCCTACCCTGGCAAACTCTGTTGACACCGAGCTCTGAGATGGGTTACCTCAGCCTCACCAAAGTGGCTTATAGGACAGATTTTTTTCCACAAATGATTGGTATTGCAGAAACCTCGCTGCATGCACGTACTAAAAGGACTAATGACTTGGTGTGTGCCGGCATTATATCCTGATCTTCAACTTCCTAAGCCTAGCTTTTGCCCCCCTTGGACTTCCCCTTGGGAACCACGGTGCAACCGGGGCAGCATTAATTCTGCAATATTCAATCGTTAATTAGTGTCTGCTGCACCTCAGAAATTCCTATATCTCAAGAGTGTTTGTATCCCCTAGTATAATTTGCAGACTCAGACGCTAGCTTCAGAACGGACTCTAGACGCTGGTACTTACTGGGGCATACTCTCTCTGTAGGCACGCCGAGCCCTCAGTTAACTCAAACTCACGATCTCCTAAGTCACTGGCCAGATCCTACGGGAAGGGTGAATTATCTCCGTCTTACTGTATGGGCTGATGGAGGAGTCATCTACGTACATCGAGGGTGTCTCTACCAGGATTTCCCAGGTCTCTGATGTGAAAGACTCGTGGGGGGCGCCGCTGTGTTCACAGGCACGTCTTGGTCCAGTCGAGTCTATCGTAAGAAGGAGTCGATTCTGTCTTTGAGACCTGCGCCCCGCCATTCAAGTTAGGTGCTGCAGTTATCCCTAGCTAACTTATCCTAATGTTTGCCTTACATTATCGGGCCTATTACTACCAAATGTTAAGGTTTAGGTCTATCTCTATATTTTCTACAGATGCCTTTGTAAACCTAATAATTAGTTGTATGACCAGTAAAACATACCTATCTTCCCTGAAGGAGTAAATCTATAAATTAAATAAGCTTACCAAACCGCCACCAGAGAATGCCTGCTTGTTTGGGAGGGTCTTTAAGGGTCGCTCGGATCAGACGACCAGACGCTCATGCTGATTTGAGCTGTGGAACTATTGGACCAAATAAATTTCAATCCTCCCGCCAGGCGAAGGTAGGCGCTAGTCTAGATCAAGTTGCCCCCGCCAGGCCCCCCCAGTGGGCCTGGGACTCGAGCGCCGTTCGACGGGTTTCGACCGGCCGCTCAGCTCAATCAACCTCTGTCTGATTTTCATGTCCCGGTCCAACCGTGTGGACTCGAGAGGCAAAAAGCCTGTTGATGGGTCTTATAGTCCTCGACACCGTTCATTCTCATTTCCACCATTTCAAACCGCCCAGCCTTGTTGGGTGGGGTTGACACTACCGGCCAAGAGGACCAGTATGCCCTGGCGCTCGGAATTCTACCAGCACCAGGTCCCTTCATTAGGCATTCCCAATCTTATTCGCCTCGGGGTCGGCACATAGAATGTTTCCGCAAGGTTGTCAAGTAATCCCTGCGCCACTCCTGTTCCATTTGTCCGGATGTTCACAAGTCTGTTGTGACTCCTGTGCAGTTCTTCATTGATGGGGGACCATCTGGCCCATAATAATTCCAGCTCCTTGGAAGACTGTACTCAAAATTGCGGGGGGAAGGCTCTATCCTTCTTCCAAACAGCATGAGAATTGGGCGTGAGAGTTCTTGCTCGTCAATCCCATTTTGTACGGAGGTCGAGGGCCTGTTATTAACCTCTTGCCTCTATGCTCAACCTAACATGTCTTCAGTCATTCACAGCTCACCCTCCTGCCGTGCAAGGACCTTCCGAATGCACCTTTTGACTGTGCCCACCATGCGTTACATAGAATCCCCCTTGCCAGGGTGCCTGGGAGCTATGAACTCCACTCGCACTCTATTCTCTTTCAGTGTTCTCGTACTTCTCGTTGTGCCTAAGATTCTGAAAACTTATCGGCCGCCCTAAAGCTGGTGCCATTGTCCGAGATAACAATCGCGGGGCACGAGAATGTGGCAGTAAACCTCCTGAACAAACTCTTCGAAAGTCTCTGTCGTTTATCTTCTGCCCAACTCCAAATGCACGCTCGTGTAGTGGCACAGGTTAAACAGCAGACATATACTTTCTAGAGGGCCCTCCTTATACGTCTCCTGGGTTCTTCAATGTGATAGACCCCGCGTATAGTCTATCTACAGTCTCAAAGGGCGTCACTATGTACCGCTCCTGAGGCAGCGGTGGTGGACCTGGGTAGGGTAGGGTCCTCCCATCGTACCGCCGGCGACCGTGCAACTCTTTAGCACCCTTTTGACGGGCAGCTCGACCCTTCAGACCGTAATTATGACGTAGGGCAGGTGAGGGTATCTCCAAACCCCCCATGTAAGAGTCCTCTGTGGGCGATCTTGTATCAATAGCTCTGTCGCCCATCCCTCCTTTCCCAGCAGCACGGGATTGTTTGGCACATAGCTGAACTCAGAGTTTTGTTTTCTTCTCCCTGCATCTTAATTAGCCCCCATGATCTAGGAACAATCCCAAGAGTGAACCCAAATTTGCTGTTCCCTGAGTTCGTCATGTTGGAAAGGGCCCGGGTATATGTAGTAGAAGTAAGGACAGGAAAGTGATCACTAACGTGTTAATCTGGAAGAACAGACCACATGAAATCAAGTGCAATGGGTGAGGAACAAATAGAAAGATAAATGCAGGAGAGAGACTGAGAGCGAGAAGTCAAAATGGGTAGGAGACCCATATTTAAAACATGAAGAGGATGAGAAGCGAGAAGTCTCTCTAACTGATCACCACGAGAATCGCAGTGAGACCCTCCCCACAGGTGATGGTGAGCATTAAAATCACCCAACAAGATGGTTGGTGTAGAGAAGAAATTAAAAATGCAATATCAAAGATACAGAATGCACAGGAGGGAGAAAGATAGAGAGCAAACTGTAAACCATCTGTGTAAATAAATACGAGCTGCAGTATAATGCAGTGGGGAACGAACAAAAACTTGATACGGTATATCAATGCACATATGAAGCATGCTTTCATTAAGTGATTCGTCAGGTAAAGGAGCTGAAGAATGTAATAGCATGTAGCCCGAAATGGGTGAATGAGAGCAGAAACGAATTTGAGGCTCTTGCAACCCAACACATACTGGGGACAACTGGGAGAGCAACACTTGGAGTTCTCTTTGATTGCCCCTAAGGCCACAAACATTCCATTGTAAAAAAGACATTATGTACAGAAATAAAATTGGCATCAATAAGAAAACAATAAAACCCATGGGGTTTTAGGATCTGTAAAGTGAACGTGTGGGGTAACGGTAAGCATGTAAGCTAGGAAGAATTAGAATGTTGTGGAGGAATAGATTATTGCGAGGGTTGTAAAATAGAAGGGGTAGAAGGAGGCGCGTTGGCGTCCATCAGGGGTGTCGTCTTCACAATATAGCTGGAGATAACGTCTGAAGTCTATGTTGTTTAAGGAAGCCAACAATGTCATGATGTCAGAGATAGGAGAGGCATTGTAAGTAAAGGTCAGAGTAACTATGGAGGCAACCAAAGAGGTCTAAAGGGAGCACAGAGTATGGACCTCAGGAGATGCATTGGCTGGGGTAGAAGAGGCCTGCAGTGTAACAGGAGGAGAGGAAGGAGGTTGGAGGGTAAACTATGGAGGAAGACGAGGGGGAACCAGGGGAAGAGGGGACTACACGAGGGGGGTGAACCTTTACCTTTGTGTGAGAGCTGGAAAGGGGATGAGATCTAGGCTCCGAGGTAGGAGACATATTCTGTGCAGGTGATGGACACGAAGAAAGTGTAGGTCTGCAAGGTCTCGTAGACTGAGAAGCAAGCGAGCGAGATGAAGTTGGAAGTGGTGCAGAGGTAGGAGTGTCAGAGGATAAAACTGCAAATTAGAAACTGGGGCAACCCAGAAGGCATGGATGCAGAGGGATTGGGAGGCAGGAGGATAGTCGAGGTTGGAGGTCTTTGGGCTACCCGAGCATACGGGACACGAGACAGCCATAGTGTGAGGCCCTCACGCTCCTTAAGATAACGGATCTCTCATTCATTATGATAACCTGGCAATGGCATGAAAAGGAGGAGGTTCCTTGCAACTGAAACAAGAGGGGGGAAGACTATAAGACGTATTGGAATGATCTGCTGCGCCACAGACCGGGCATTCTGCCACAGATTTGCAGTGTTTAGCAGGGTTCCCAAAATGCCAGCAATTACGACACTGTTGGGGAGTGGGAACTACTTAACGGACCTCTAGGCAATGTCCCGCAATCCAGACAGAGAACAGAAGTTCATGGCAGTCGAAGGTTAAATGAGCGATGTTACTAGAAAAGCGGCTCCCCCCACTAGCGGGCAGAATGTATCTACCTTAAGAAGAGGGAGGTTCTGGAGGGCTAATTCTAAAATATCCTTGCTGCAAGATAAAAAATCACTCTGTACAATGGTATGCGGTAAGACCATAGTACCACTGCAAGAATAAGAGTAGGTGTTTCGATATTTTTTATAATCAAGGGGGAAGCGCTAAACCGGAGGTTTACACGCCCCGGGGGGGGGGTTGGGGGGCATTCAGGC
>NW_026507487.1:0-21731 GCF_026875155.1 Cherax quadricarinatus
TTGTGCTGTTAGGATGGTAGTTTGTTAGGACTGGTAGTTGTTATGAATGGTGTTTGTTAGGATGGTAGTCAGGATGGTAGTTGTTAGGATGGTATTAGGATGGTAGTTGCTAGAATGGTTAGTTGTCTTAGGATGTAGTTGTTAGGATGGTAGTTGTTAGGATGGTTATATTTGTTAGATGGTAGTTGTTAGGATGGAGGCTGTTAGATGGTGTTGTTAGGATGGTAGTTGTTAGGATGGTAGTTGTTAGGATGGTAGTTTGTTAGATGGTGGCTGTTAGGATGGTAGTTGTTAGGAGGTAGTTGTTAGGTATGGTAGTTTGTTAGGAATTGGTATAGGATGGTAGTTGTTAGGATGGAATTAGGATACTGTACTAATAACTGCATGGACTGAATAACTTTCATGGACTAAGAACTTTCATTCTAATAACGTCATTACTAATAAACTTCATTACTAGATGCGTTAGCAATAACTTCATTACTAATAACTGCCATTACTAATAACTTCCATTACTAATAACGTCATTACTAATAACTTTCATTACTAATGAACTTCATACTAACTTCATTACTAAATAACTTCATTACTAATAACTTCATTACTAATCGACTAATAACTAATTCAATCACCCGCTCCAGTATCGCGCCACCGAATCCCCCCAACCCATACCCCCAACTAATTCCCTGATATACCATTCCTTACCAATTGACGTCAATACTACCCAACATTAATTCCCGGCTGGAAGATGTTAGGATGGAAGTATAACGGACGGTAGATGTTAGGATGGTCGTTAGTTAGTAAGGTAGAAGTAAGTTCTGTACGTATAGAGTAGGAGGATAAGGGGGTCCAACATTCTTTTCCTTGTCTTCCTCACCCACTTTCTCTGTCTTCTGCACTTTTCCTCTTTTCTCCCTCCTATTCACTTCTCCTCTTTATCCTCCATTTCAAACATCTCATTTACGCTCGTTTTTCCTCCTCCTCTACCTCCTCCTCCTCCTCCTTTACCTCTGCAATCTCCTTATCTTCCTCCCTCCCTCTCCATTCACTTTCTCCCCCCTCCCCCCCGACCTCTTACATCTTATGCCTGACAAGAAATTCTTCGTCTGTGAAATACAGAAAACAATAATCTTTATTTCAACAATTACTGATACAACTGATACAGACCATAGGCTGACACATCAATATCATGCTGTATACAAAGGTTCCCGACATACAAAGCATTTAACGCTAATTAGGTTAAAATTGTCTTCAGGAGTTGGCCACACCAGCCGACTAACACCCAGGTACCTGTTTCTGCTAGGTGAACAGGGACAGAGCAGGGTTTGTCTTAAGGGAACACGTCCAAATGTTCCCACCATACCGGAGATCGAACCCACGTACCTCAGTGTGTGGGAGGGGAGTGGCACTGCCAACCGACTTACGAGACCAGTGTTTGTACAGGAACCTGAGATGTCCTCACCACTGGGGAGAGAGATCACACCTTGGCACTATCTTCCCTATCTTTACTTGTTTTGATAAAAATACTGACAACGAAGGAGCCAAAAAAAATCTCTGCCGAGAGTTAGATAAACTTATTGATGAGATAAGACCGGCAAGTGATCAGAGAAACTTAACAGCTGTCACGGTGTGTGGTGTGCAGGCTGTCACGGTGGTGGTGGTGAAGGCTGTCACGGTGGGGTGTGTGTGTGTGGTGGGTCAGGCTGTCCACGGTGGTGTGTGTGCAGGCTGTCACGGTGGTGTGTGTGTGTGCAGGCATCACGGTGGTGTGTGTCAGGCAGTCACTGTGGTGTGTGTGTCAGGCAGTCACGCGGTGGTGTGTGTGTGCAGGCAGTCACTGTTGGTGTGTGTGCAGGCAGTCACTGTGGTGTGTGTGCAGGCTTGTCACTGTGTGGGGTGGGGGTTGTGTGCAGTGCCAGTCACGGTTGGTGTGTGTGCAGGCTGTCCCACGGTGGTGTGTGTGCTGGGCTGTCACGGTGGTGTGGTGTGCAGGCGTCACGGTGGGTGTGGTGCAGGCAGTCACGGTGGTGTGTGTGCAGGCAGTCACTGTGGTGTGTGTGCAGGCAGGTCCAGATGTGGTGTGTTGCCGGCAGTCACTGTGGTGTTTTTTTTGGGGGGGGGGGGGGGGGAGCAGCAGTCACGGTGGCAGTGTGTGCAGGCAGTCAAAGGAGGTGTGTGTGCAGGCAGTCACTGTGTGTGTGTGCAGGGCAGTCACGGTGGTGTGTGTGCAGCAGTCACGTTGGTGGTGTGTGCAATGGCAGTCACTGTGGTGTGTGTGCAGGCAGTCACTGTGGTGTGTGTGCAGGCAGTCCAAGGTGGTGTGTGTGCAGGCAGTCACTGTGTGTGTGTGCACGCAGTCAACGGTGGGTGGTGTGTGCAGGCAGTCACGGTGGGTTTGTGCAGGCAGTCACGGTGGTTGTGTGCAGGCAGTTCACGGTGGTGTGTGTGCAGGCAGTCACTGTGGTGTGTGTGCAGGCAGTTCACTGTGGTGTGTGTGCAGGCAGTCACGGTGTGTGTGTTGCAGGCAGACCCCCCCCCCCACGGTGGTGTGTGTGCAGGCAGTCCATGGTGGTGTGTGTGTGCAGGCAGTCACGGTGGTGTGGTGTGCAGGCAGTCACGGTGGTGTGTGTGCAGGCAGTCACGGTGGTGTGGTGTCAGGCAGTCACGGTGGTGTGTGTGCAGATAGTCACGGTGGTGTTGTGTGCAGGCAGTCACTGTGGAGGTGTGTGCAGGCAGTCACTGTGTGTGTGTGGCAGGCAGTCCACGGTGGTGTGTGTGCAGGCATTCAGCGGTGGTGTGTGTGCAGGCAGTCACTGTGGTGTGTTTGCATGGCAGTCACGTGGTGTTTGTGTGCAGGCAGTCACTGTGGTGTGTGTGTGCAGCAGTCACGGTGGTGTGTGTGCAGGCAGTCCACGGTGGTGTGGTGTGTGCAGGCATCACTGTGGTGGTGTGCAGGCATCACGGTGTGTGTTGTGCAGGCAGTCACTGTGGTGTGGTGTGCAGGGCAGTCACTGGTGGTGTGTGTGTCGGCAGTCACTGTGGGGTTGGTGCAGGCCAGTCACGTGGTGTGTGTGTGCAGGCAGTCACGGTGGTGGTGTGTGTGGTGCAGCATCACGGTGGTGTGTTGTTGGGTGGCATGGGGGCAGTCACGGTGGGGGGTGGGTGGGTTGGTGTGGGTTTGCAGGCCAGTCCACCCCCCCCACGGTGGGTGTGGGGGGGGTGGTGGTGGCAGGCAAGTCCCCCACTGGTTGTGGAGCGGGGTTGCCAGGCAGTCGCACCACGGTTTTGGTGTGGTGGTGCAGGGCAAGTCACCACCCAAGGTGGGTGTGGTGTGCAGGTAGTCCCCGCCCCCCCCAAAACGGTGGTTGGTGTGTAAAAAAATGCAGGCAGTTTCCCCACTGTGTGTGTGGTGGTGGCCCAGGCCCCAGTACCAACGGTTGGGGTGTGGGGGGTTGGTGGCAAGAAGCAGTTTCACTGTGGGTGGTGGTGGTGCAGGCAGTCCCACCGGGTGGGTGCGTGTTTGCCAGGCCAGTCACGGTGGTGGTGTGGGTTGCAGGCAGTCCCTCACGGTTGGGTGTGTTGGGTGCAGTATGAGTCCCCACGGTTGGTGTGGTGGGTTTGTGCAAGGGCAGTCCCGACACTGGAGGGGGGTGGTGGTGTGCCAAAGGCAGTCCCAACCTGTGGGTGGTGGTGTGGTGCAGGTAAGTTCCCACGGAGTGGTGTGTGTGTGGCAGGCCAAGTTCCCTTGTTGGGGTGTGGGTGTTGCCAGGCCACCCCCAAAGTCCCCCCAAACGGGTGGGTGTGGTGGTGGGCCACGGCAAAGTCCACTGTTGTGTTGTGGTTGGGCAGGCAAGTCACGGTGGGTGTGTGTGGTGCCCAGGCAAGTCCCACTGTGGTGTGGGGGTGGGTTACAGGCTAAGTCACTGTGGGTGGTGTGTGTTGTGCAAGGCCCCCCCTTGTCCCCCCCCCCCACACGGTGGTTGGTTGGGTGGGTGGGCCAGGACAGTCCCCCCACACCCACGGGTGGTGTGGGGGGTTGTGTGCCCAGGCAGGTTCCCCGGTGGTGTTGTGTGGCCAGGCAGTCCCACGGTGGTGTGGTGTGGGCAGGCAGGTCCACCCCACGGTGGGTGTTGTGTGGCAAGGCCCCAGTACACACGGTGGGTGGGTGTGGGTTTGCAAAAAGGCAGTCCCCCCCTCCCACGGTGTGGTGTGGGTGCAAAAGGCAGTCCCCCACACTGTTGTGTGTGTGGCCAGGCAGTCCAACTGTGGGGTGTGTGGTGGGGTGCAGGCAGTTCAACTGTGGGTGTGTGTGCAGGCAAGTCCCCCCCACGGGTGGTGTGGGGTGTTGCCCAAGGGCAGTCACGGTGGTGTGGGTGGCAAGGCCAGTCACCCACCTCCAAACGGTGGGTGGGGTTGGTGGGGGTGCAGGCAGATACAACCCTGGTTGGTTTGTGGTGCAGGCCAGTCCCCCCCCACTGTGGTGTTGGTGGGGGGTGGCAGGCCCCCAAATGTCACCGGGTGGGGGGTGTGGTGGGTGGGGCAAAAGACAGTCCCAACTGTAGGTTGTGTGTGCAAGGCAGTCACGGTGTTGTGGGTGGTGGGTTGCAGGCCCAGTTCCCACTGTGGTTGTGGGGGGGTGTGCCAGGCATATCCCACTGTGGTTGTGTGGGTGGGCAGGCAAGTTCCCCACGGTTGTGGGTGTTGGTGGTGTGCCAAAGGCCAAGTCCCCCACTGGTTGGGTTGTTTGGTGTGCAGGCAGTTCACCGGGGTTGGTGTGGTGGGTGTGGCCCAGGCAGTCCACTGTGGGTTGGGGGTGTGTGCAGGCAGTCCCCCCCCTCACTGGTTTGGTGTTGGGGGTGTTTGCAGGCAGTCACGGTGGTGGGGTGTGTGTGCAATGCAAAGAGCTCAACTGTTGGGTTGGTGTGGTGCAGGGCAGTCCCCCCAACGGTTTGGTGGTGGTGGAACAGGGTTAGTCCCCCACGGTTTGGTGGTGTGGTGAGCCAGGACAGTCCACGGTGGTGTGGGGTTGGTGCCAAGGACAACGTTCCAAACGGTTGGTGTTGTGGGGGTGGGGGGCAGTAAGTCCCACCGTTGAGGTTGTTTGTGGTGTGGCAGGCAAAGTACCCCCACTGTTGTTGGGGTTTGCGGGCCAGGTCACCGGTTGGGTGGGGGGTGTTGGTGCAAAGGGCAGGTCCACTGTGGTGTGGTGTGGCAGGCAGTCAACCGGTGGGGGTGTGTGGTGCAGGGCAGTCCCCCCCACTGTGGAGTGGTGTGGGTGGTCAAAGCAGTCCAAACGGTGGTTTTTGTTGGGTGGGTGTGCGGCAAGTCAACTGTGGTGTGGTGTGGCAGGGCAATGTCCAAACTGTGGGGGTGTGGGTGGTAGCAGGCCCAGTTCCACGGTGGTGGGTGTGTGTTTGTTGGCAGGCAGTACTCCCCCCCCCCCCCCCCAACTGTTGGGGTTTGTTGGGGGTGCAGGCCAAGATCCACGGTTGGGTGGGTGTGTTGTGCAGTCCAAGTCCCCCACCTGGTGTGTGGGGGGGGGTGGTTGGCAGGCAAGTTCCCAAACGGTGGTGTGTTGGTGTGGCAGGCAGTCCCCACCCCCCAACTGGTGGTGGGTGTGTGCAAGGCCCCAGTCCCACTGTGGTGTTGGGTGTGTTGCAAAGGCAGTCACCCCCACGGTGGTGTGGTTGTGGAGGGCAGATCCACGGTTGGTTGGTTGGTGTGGGCCAAAAAGGTCAGTCACGGTGGTGTGTGGTGTCCACCAGGGCATTACCCCCCCACGGTGGTGTTGTGGTGGCAAGGCCCACAGTTCCCACGGTGGTGGTGTGAGCAGCAAGTCCACTGTGGTAGGTTGTGGGGGGGCCAGGCAGTAGTTCCCCCCCACTTTGTGGGGTGGTGGGGGTGGTTGTCAGGCAAGTACCCAACGGCAAAGAAAAACAAGTGGGGGTTGATTCACTCACCAAGTGGCCTGGCCCCTCGTAGGTTTTGGAAACTCAGGTTTTTTTTTATCCAGGGCCCTTCGAGTTTTTCCAATTATCTTGGGTTTCCCAACAGGGTTTATGGACCCAGAGTTTAAATGTGTGTTAAAGGAAACAAAACTGTTAAAGTTGCCCCCTATAGTTATTTTTTCATTTCTTTTTAGAAATTTTAAAACAAACGAAATGCATTGGAAAGAATGTTTTCGGTGCCCCCCTAATTATGAACTAATAAAAAGTTATAATTAATGATTTGATTGGGTTTGATTAAATATATAATAATATAATATTAATTTATATATTAGTATAAATATATATATATTTATAATAATATATATATTATAAATCTATTATATATAGATAATATAATATAATAATATATATATATATTACATATATAAACAGTAAAAATAAATTATTATATATATAAATATATAAATTATATATATATATCATATTAATATATTATATATAATATATTATAAACCTACCCTCTCCCCACACTCATTAAACACACACACCACCAAACACACCACTCGCACACCCACAAACTACAAGCACACACACACAAACACACACCAGCACACCACCCATGTGTTGTATAAATTTTACCCCCCAGTAACCTATTCAACATATTGGCCCCCGCCCCGCCAGCTCGAAGTGGCAAAAAAAAAGTCCACTACCGAGACAAAATTAATTGGGGAAACTTTCCCCTTCCCTGAAGAAGACCAATGAATATTCCCCTATTTCTCCTTCCCATCCCATCCCATAATTTAAATTTAACCAATAGGTTAAAATATTATTGTTTATTTATTACACACAAATAAAATGTGTAGAACAAATTTCCTTAAGAAGAACCGCATCCTTGGTACCAAAAAAATATGGGCATAATACCAGTACCTACCATATTAATTTTTGAGCCGATACATTTGTATTTCAAAGTTAACATACATAAATGTCCCAACGTGTTTTATTATCACTAGATTACAATGAACAATTTCTCCACCAGGTTTTTCTCAGAGGTTTGGTCCGCGGAACCCCCCAGGAAAAATACAGCGACATTTACCCCCCCCTCGTCCAAAAACTGCCATGGCTGGGAAGTCGCTGGGAAATAGAAAAACTCCCGGTTTTGCCTAATAAATTTTTCCCTAGTTTTTTACCCTTGATTTGAACAACTAAGGTTACAAACTATCCCTTTTTTTTTCCCCCATGAGGCCCCAAGTTCCCCCCTCTGAGCCTTTTGGGAACAAAACATACAATGACCGGGCTAAGGTCACACAACCCGGTATTTATTTCCCCAGACCCTTTGGGACCCTTCTTTCCCCTGAAGCTGGCAAGAGATACCTATGGGGGCCCGTAAAGAAAAAATTTTTTTTTTTTTTTTTTTTTTTAAATTTGGATACAAATTTTTATTTGAACCAAAACCAGAATCAAAAAAACCAAAAGAGAGAAAAAATACCCCCCAACGAAAAATAACCCAAGGGGGGAGAAAAGAAAAATAAAAAGAAAGAAGAAAGAAGAACAAATGAGAGACAAATGACCCGGAGCGTCCGACTGGTCCAAAAACCCCCCCCCAATACCAATTTCCCCGAAATACCTTCTCTAAACCCCCTCCCTCGCCGCTTCCCCTTCTTTCCTCCCCCCCCCTTTCCCCTCCCCCCCCAATTTCTTTCCCCCCGCCCCCTCCATTCTACATACCCCCCACTCCTCCCCCCCATCCCCCTCCCCCACCCGCCCCCTAGCCAACCCTGACGTACCCCCGCCACACCCACGTCGGCCGTGCCCTAAAAAATATATTATTTTGTGACTCAAAATTAATCCTATACCAAACACACCACACAAGAACACCCCACCACACGACCACACACACATCACTCACACCACACACACCTACACCAACACAAAAACACACGACAGCAACAAACAACCACTCACTACCACACCAACACAACACAAACCAATCCACCCCACCAATAAAATTCAGAAAAGCTTATTCCTGATCATCTATGTTGTGAAAAAAACACATGTCAAGAGCAATATAGAACCCGAGGGGGGTGAACTTGACTCCCATGGAGGGAGGAAGTCATGACAAAAGAGGTGGGAAAGTTTGTGAAGAGGATGGTGACAGGAGACCGATAGTAAAAGGGATTGAAAGGCGAGGGATAGAGGGGATATGTTGGGTTATATACACACGGGAGAAATTTAAGGTGCTGTGGGTTGTTGTGATGGTTTTGTGAGGGTGGTGTGAGAGTGTGTGTGGGTGTGGTGTGTGTTGGTTGTGGGTGTTGCGAGTAGTTTAAAATCATTTGTGGAACTTTTTTTAAATTTTCTTCATCTACATCTTATAAAACAAAGAATCCCCGCCGTACGGCCCAAATAAAACCCAGGAAAATAATTAAATATACCCTAAAACAGTGTTTTTTTTTTAGAAAGTCCCCACGGCACAAACCCCCTAAAGCACATACTTTATTAGAAAAAAAAACATCTTCCCGGTCCCCCCCCTGGGGAAACCCTGAACCAGACTTTCCCTGGACGAACCCGAAAACGTTGTCCCAAAATAATATATCCCCCTAGTTGGGGTCCCCTGCTAAAACATGAGAACTTTCCCATTGTTTCCAGATCCTGAATCTTTTTGAATCCTCCAGAACACCTCACGGTTATTGTGTAAACTTCCCCATCCAGACACCTACACTGTTTGGTTGTAAAACTTCCCCATCAAAAACACTCCCCCAACGGGTTGTATGGTGAATTGAACCCCAATCCAGACACTCACGGTTTTTTTTGTGTATTGTCTTCCCAATCCCAGAACACTCCACTGTTGGTAGGTAATACTTCCCAATCAAGAAACACTCACTGTTGTTGTGAACTTCCCCCAATCAGACAACTCAACTGTTTGTGTACTTCCCCATCAAAAACACTCAACTATTGTGGGGTACTTCTCCCGCCATCAGAACCACCTCCAACTGTTGTGTTTACTTCCCACAAAGACACTCCCCACCGGTTTTTTTTTTGTGTATTTCCCATCCAGAGAAACACTTCAACTGTTGTTGTCTTTTCCCCATCCAGAAAACACCATCACTGTTTGTGTACATTTCCCATCAGACACTCCCACGGTTTGTGGTAAACTTTCCCAATCAGACCGCCCTCAACAGTTGGTGTTAACAACTTTCCCCCAATCAATAACACTCAACTGGTATGTGGTAAAAACTTTTTTCCCCCATCAGACACCTCTATGTTTTGTGTACTTCCCCATCAGACACTCTCACCACTTTGTGTGGCTCCCATCCAGACCACTCACAGTTGTGTAAACCTTTTCCCCATCAGAAGACCCAACACACTCCCCAACTTTCTTGTGTACTTTCCCCATCAGACAACCCCACTCAACCTTGTGTACTTTTCCTCCCTTTTTATTCGCCCATCAGAACACACTCAACCTGTTTGTGTTTAAACTGGTACTTGTTCCCCCCCATCAGACACTCCCCCCTTCCATATCAATTAATCCACTGAACAAATTTACCCCTGCCCCGGTGAAACCCGGAGTATTTTCTTTTGGTCCCGAATCACATCCCATTCCTGGATTATTCCTTTCGTTTTTCTTTCCCAGCGGGGATAGAAAATGCTACCTCCCTCCCTCTACCAAAAATTCCCCCCCTTAAAAGAATAAATTTACCCCTTTCCGGCCCTCGGTTTTTCGACACCCAGTTCTTTGATTACTTCCCCACTCATGGGCTTTTCCTAAGTTTTGGGTCCTTTAGTAAAGATTTTCTAAAAGAAGGAGCCTATATAGGGTTTAACCAAACGTCCCCTGTCCCCCAGACAATAAGAAAAGCATTCGATATGTTTCTTTGTTCTTATCTTTGCCCCTAGACTCTTCCGTCAAGGTGAAAAAGGATTTTTATTAATCCATTCTTAAATTTACCTACTGTTTGAAAAGGTGGGTGTTTTTGAATACCAATTTTGAGTGTTGGTCCTTCAAGAGCTTCAAAGAGTGTTCCTTGGTGGGGGTCCCCTTTCAAGGTGAAGCATTTAAAGAGTTGTTCCCCCCCCCCCCTTGTGGTTCTTCAAGAATATTTTTTCCAAGAGTGTCTTGTGGGGTCCCCTCAAGAGCTATCACAACCTTTTTCCCCCTCCCTTTGGTGTGGGTTCTTCAAAGAGCCTTTTTAAGAATGTCCCCTTTTTGTGGTCCTTTCTAAGCAGTTTTTCCAAGTGTGGTTCTATGTGGTCCTCAAAGAAGCTTTTTTCAAGAGTTGGTCCCTTGGGTGGTTTCTCAAAGAGCTTCCAACCCAGAGGTCCCCCCCCCGTTTTGGTGGGGGATCTTCAAAGAGCCTTCCAAACAGTGGTCTTGGTGGTTCCCCTTCAAAGAGCTTCAAAAGAAGTGTCCCTTTTTATTGGTCCCCCTTTAAAAGAACCTTTCAAGGAGAGTGTCCCCCCTTATTGGTCTAAAAGGAGCTTGAAAGAGTGTCCCCCACCCACTTTAATGGTTCTTCATAAGAATCCTTATTATAAGAGGTGGTCCCCACCCTTGGTGGTTTTTTTCCTAAGGAGCTTTCAAGAATGGTCCCTTTGGGGTGGTCACCCCTGCTAAATAGCCTTTTTTCAAGAGTGGTCTGGGGTGGTTTTCCCTTTAAAGGGAGCTTCAAGAGTGTCTTGGGTGGTCTTATCCCAAGAGCTTTTTCAAACAGTGGGGTACTTGTTGGATCTTCCACGAGCTTTTCAACAAGTGGTCCCCCACCCCTTTGGGTGGGTCCCCTTCAAAGAGCTATCAAGAGTGTTCTTTAATGGGCCCCCCCTTTTTAAAGAGCCTTTTAAAAGTGGGGTCCCTTATGGTCCCTTTCAAGATCTTTAAGATTGGTCCCCTTTTGTGTGGTTTCCTAAGCGCTTCATAAGGAATGTCCCCCCCTTTGTGGGTCTGGCAAATAGCTTTCAAGAGTGTCTTGTGGGGGGTCTTTTAAGAGCCCCTTTCAAGGGACAGTGGGTTCCCCACCCCTTTTGTGGGTCCCCCCCCCCTTTCAAGAGCCTTTCCAAAAAAGAGTGTGTCCCCTTGTGGTCCCACTTCAAGAACCTTTCCAAGGCAAAAGAGTCCTTGTTAGTACCCTTTAAGAGCTTTTCAAAGAGGGGGTCCTTTATGGTACCTTTCAAGAACTTCCAAAGAGTTGGTTGGTGTGGGGTCCCTTTCCCAAGAGAATCCCAAGAAAGTGGGTCTTTGTGGGTTCTTCAAGGAGCTTTTTTCCAAAGAGTGGTAATTTATGGGTTAGACTGGTTTTTTTACCCTTCAAGAAGTTGTTAAAACTGTGGTACATGGTTATTTACCTTCAAGAGTTGTAACTAGTGGTGGGGGTAACTTGGTTTTACCTCAAGAGATGTACTGGTGGGTTTTAACTGGTTTTACCTTCAAGAGTGGGTATTGTGGGTTACTGGTTTACCTTCAAGAAAGGTGACTTGTGTGGTACTCACACTGGTTACCTTCAAGAGTGGGAAAAACTGGGTAGGTACTGGATTACCTTTCAAGATGTACTCTGTGGTAACTGGTTTTTTTTGTTACCTTCCAAGAGTGGGTACTGTGGTAAAAACTGGTTACCTTCAAAGAATTTTGTACTTGGTGGTTACCTCCCTCAAATCCATTCCCTCCCTCACTAAAAAAAAAATGTTATGTACGAGAGGGGTGGTCCCGGTCCCCCCCTTTGGTAACCAAGATTACCAATGTTAAATGCCAGTGACCCCCCCCCTGACAGAAAAGTGAAAATTAATTAAAAATGGGGTAAATAAACAATAACCGACAGTTTGTTTTATAGGTAAGACCTCATGTTAACAACATTTACCGTATCCCCTTTTATCCGAAAACGCTTTTTTCCGCCCCTACCGCAGTAAAAAAAAAGACCTTCCTACCAGTTCGAGTAACAAATCGGTTTTTTTTGTTGACTTGATAAAAATAACCACTGGGTGTGGGGCGAAAAACGTAGGTTTAATAGAAATGAATCCGCATTGTAAAAAACTGGCATTAGTGTTTTATTTTTTTTTCATCATGTTGGAAATTGATACCATGTTTTTACCCCCCTCCACCTGTTCTTATTTTAAAATACTGAAACAAGTTTTTCAATTGTAAAGAATTCTTTAAGTTTTTTATTTAAATGGGGGAAAAAAGAGAAGGTCCCCCCCCCCTCCCCCCATCCCATCCATGTAAATAAAATAAAACTTGGGCAAACGGTAAACTGGCCCACGTTCCCCAAGCTGGCAAACTGCGCCAACTTCAAACCTGGCAACTACCAAACTTCAAAAAAACTGGCAAAACTTGCCCAACTTTCAAACTTGGCAAACTAACCCAACTTCAAACTGCTGGCAAACTGCCAACCCTTTTCAAAACAAACCTCCTGGGCATCTAACCAACCTTCAAGCCTGGCAATAAACTTTACCAACCCCAACTTCCAAAAAAAAAACTGGGAGCAAACCTGTCCAACCTTCAAACGGCAAAACTCCTACCAACTTTCAAACCCTGGCAAACCTGCCCCCAACTTTCCAAAGCTTGGGGTAAAACCTGCCAAACTTCAAAGCTTGGCAACTACCCAAATCTTTCCAAAGCTTGGCCAACCTAAACCCAACTATTCCAAAAACTGGGCCCAACTGCCCAAACTACCTATTTTTCAAACCCTGGCACACTAACCAACTTTCAAACTGGCAACTTGCCTGCCCAACTTTCAAACTGGTAAAACTGGGCCCCCCAACACTTCAAAACCGGCCCCCAAAACTGCCCAACTATTTTCCAAACCCGGCAACTGTGCCCCCCAAACTAGACCTTTCCAAAAGAAGCTGGCCAACTAAACCAACCTTTCAAAACTGGCCAACTGCCAACTTTTCCCAAACCTGGCAACATACCAACTTTTCAAACTGGCAAACCCTCTGCTCCAAACTTCCCAAAGCCTGGCAACCTACCAACTTCCCCAGTACTTCAAAGCTGGCAAAAACTGGCCAACTTCAAGCCCACAAGCCTGGCAATGACCCTTACCAACCTTCCATTACTGGGCAACTTGCCAACACCTTCAAACCTGGGCAAACCTGCCAACTTCAAGCTGGCACCCAACCCTGACCAAACCTTCCAAGCTGGCAAAAACTACCAAACTTTCCAAACTTGCGCAACCTTGCCCAAAACCTTCCAAACTTGGGGCAACTTACCAACTTCAAACTGGTCAACTGCCAACATTTTTCCAAAGCTGGTAACTTTGCCCCAAAACTTCCCCAAAAAACTGGCCAACTGCCAACTTCCAAAACCTGGGTAACCCTGCCCCAACTTCCAAACCTGGTTAACTGCCCCAACTTCAAGCTGGCAACCACCAACTTCCCAAGCATGGCAAACTTACCCAAACCCTTCTTTCCAAACTGGCCCCAACTGCGGGCCCAAACTTCAAACCTGGCCAACTGCCCCCCCAACTTCAAACTGGCAAACCTTAACCAACCTTCAAACTGGCCCAACTACCACTTCCCCAAACTGGGCAACCTGGCCCCCCCGACCTTCCAAAACTGGCAAACTTGGCCAAACTTCAAGCTGGTAAACTGCCCAACTTTTCCCCCCCAAACTGTTAAACTCTGCCCCGCAACGACCTCCCCCCCCCAAAGCCCTGGCAAAAACCTACCTGCCAAAACTTCAAGAGCTGGCAACTTGCCACCAACTTTTCAAGCCTGGCAAACTACTAACCACACTTTTCCCAAACCGGCAAAACTACTGCCCAACATTCAAACCCCTTGGGCAAACCTTGCCCCCCAACACTTTATCAAAGCCCCTTGGCAACTGGCCCAACCTTCACAAGCTGGTTAACTGCCAACCCTTTCAAACTGGCAAAACTCCTTGCCCAACAGTTCAAGCCCTCTGGCCAACTAATCCACCTGTGCCAAAACTGGCAACTGCCCCAACATTTTTTCAAAGGCTGGTAAACTGCCTCAAACTTCAAACTGGAAACTCCCCAACCTTCATTCCAAGCTGGTAGAAAAATTGGCCAAACCTTCAAACTGGCCCAACGCAACGTTTTTTCAAAAGCTGGCCAAAACCTTACCAAAACCTTCAATAACTGGCAAACTGCCACAACTTTTCAAAAAAACTTGGCAAAAACCTGCCCAAAACCCTTTCAAGCTGCAAACTACCAACCCTTTCCAAAACAGGGCAAACTGGCCCCACTTTCCCAAGCAACAAGCTGGTAAAACTGCCCCAAACTGCAAAACCTTGGCAAAACTGCCCAAACTTTCAAAGCCTGGCCCAACCTACCAACCTTCAAACCTGGGGCCAACTACTTGCCCCCCAACCTCAAGCTGGGCAACTAACCAAACCTTTCAAAAAAAAACTGGCAAACTGCCAAACCCTTCAAACTGGCCCCAACTTGGCAAACTTCACAAGCTGGGCAACTAACCAACTTTCAAACTGGCAAGTACCAAACTTTCAAACCTGGCAACTTGCCCAAACTTCAAGCTGGCCCAACTAACCAACTTCAACCTGTAAAACTGTGAAACGACCCTTGCCAAACATCAAACCCTGGGCAAACTACCTCAACTTTCAAAAAACTGCAAAACTACCAACTTTTCAAGCCTGGCCAACTAACCAAACTTTCCAAAAACTTGGCAAACTAACCAAAACTTACTTCAAAACTGGCAACTACTAACAACATTCCAAGCTTGGGCAAACTGCCCCAACTTCAAAGCCAATGGGGCAAACCTCACACCACAAACTTCAAACTTGGCAAACTACCACTTCAAAGCTGGCAAAAACTGCCAAACATCAAACTGGGCAAACCCCTGCAACTTCAAACTGGGCAACTACCAACTTTTTCAAAATGCTGGGCCAAAAAACTTGCCCCCCCCCAAAACCCTTCAAAACCTGGCAACTCTGGCCAAACTACCAAACTTTTTCAAAGCCTGGGGTCAACTACCAACTTCAAACTGGGCAACTACCCAAACTTCAAACCAAAACTGGGCCAACGGGGCAAACCTTCAAAAAAACTTGGGGCACAATAACCAACTTCAAAAAGCCCGGCCAACAGCCAACCTTCAAAACTGGCAAACCTGACCCCAACTTTTCCAAAGCTGGCAACTTACCAACCCCCTTCCAAACTGGCAACTTTACACCAAACTTCAAAATGGGCAACCTAACCAAACTTCAAGCAGCCCTGGGGCAACTACCCCACTCAAACTTGGTATTAACCTACCAACCTTTACCAAAACCCTGGGCAAAACTTACTACAACTTCCAAGGCGGTTAACTGCCAAACTTCCCCCAAACTGACTTGGCCAACTAACCACAATAACTTTCAAGCCTTTGGCAACTACCCAAAAACTTCAAAAACCTGGCAAAAAACTACCAACCTTTCAAATGGCCAACTCAACCAACTTTTCCCAAAGGCTGGCCAACTAAACTAACCAACACTTTCAAAAATCTGGGCAACTTGGCCAAACCTCCAAAAACCTGGCAACTAAACCAACTTCCAAGCCTGGGGGCAACTACTCACAAACCATCAAAGCTTGGCCAACCGGGCCCCAAAAAACTTCCAAAAAAACCTGGGCAACTACTACCAGACTTTCAAAATGGCAAGGTCACGGTGTGCCCAAAACTTTCAAGCTGGCAAACCTACCAACATCCAAACCTGGTATAAAACTACTAACCAACTTCAAAGCTGGCCAACTACCACCTTTCAAACTGGTAAACTACCCAACTTCAAGCCCTGCCAAACTTACCAACATTCCCAAAACTGGGGGCCCAACCTGGACCTGCCAAAACCTTCAAACTGGCAAAACAAACCACCAAACTTTTATCAAAACTTGGCAACTACCAACTTCAAAAACTGGCAACTACCAAACTTCAGCTTGGCAACTAACTAACAACTATTTCACAAAAAACTGGCAAAAACTACCAACATTCCAAACTGGGCAAAACCTACCAACCCCTTCTTCCAACAAGCTTTGGAGCCAACTGCCAACTTCAACTGGCAACTACCAACTTCAAGCTGGGCAATATAACCAAAACTACAAAAGCCCCTGGCAACCCCTGCCAACTTCCAAACTGGCAAACTACCAAACTTTCCAAAGCAGGCAAACCTACCAACCTTTCAAAGCTGGCAACTACCAAACTCAAACTGGCAAAACTACCAACTTTCAAAACTGGCCAACCTACCAACTTTCAAAACTGGGCCCCCCAAAAAACACCAACCCTACCAAACCGGCCAACTGCCAACTTCAGCTGGCCAACCTAACCCTAACTTCCCAAAAGCTGGGCAACCTACCCAACTTTCAAACTGGCAAACTGCCCCAACTTCAAACCTGGGCCAAACTAAACCAACCTTCAAAAACTGTAAAACTTGCCCAACCTTCAAAATGGCAAACCTGCCCAAGTTCCCCTCAAAGCTGGCAACTAACCCAAACTTTCCATCCAAGCTGGTTGTGCTGTTAGGATGGTAGTTTGTTAGGACTGGTAGTTGTTATGAATGGTGTTTGTTAGGATGGTAGTCAGGATGGTAGTTGTTAGGATGGTATTAGGATGGTAGTTGCTAGAATGGTTAGTTGTCTTAGGATGTAGTTGTTAGGATGGTAGTTGTTAGGATGGTTATATTTGTTAGATGGTAGTTGTTAGGATGGAGGCTGTTAGATGGTGTTGTTAGGATGGTAGTTGTTAGGATGGTAGTTGTTAGGATGGTAGTTTGTTAGATGGTGGCTGTTAGGATGGTAGTTGTTAGGAGGTAGTTGTTAGGTATGGTAGTTTGTTAGGAATTGGTATAGGATGGTAGTTGTTAGGATGGAATTAGGATACTGTACTAATAACTGCATGGACTGAATAACTTTCATGGACTAAGAACTTTCATTCTAATAACGTCATTACTAATAAACTTCATTACTAGATGCGTTAGCAATAACTTCATTACTAATAACTGCCATTACTAATAACTTCCATTACTAATAACGTCATTACTAATAACTTTCATTACTAATGAACTTCATACTAACTTCATTACTAAATAACTTCATTACTAATAACTTCATTACTAATCGACTAATAACTAATTCAATCACCCGCTCCAGTATCGCGCCACCGAATCCCCCCAACCCATACCCCCAACTAATTCCCTGATATACCATTCCTTACCAATTGACGTCAATACTACCCAACATTAATTCCCGGCTGGAAGATGTTAGGATGGAAGTATAACGGACGGTAGATGTTAGGATGGTCGTTAGTTAGTAAGGTAGAAGTAAGTTCTGTACGTATAGAGTAGGAGGATAAGGGGGTCCAACATTCTTTTCCTTGTCTTCCTCACCCACTTTCTCTGTCTTCTGCACTTTTCCTCTTTTCTCCCTCCTATTCACTTCTCCTCTTTATCCTCCATTTCAAACATCTCATTTACGCTCGTTTTTCCTCCTCCTCTACCTCCTCCTCCTCCTCCTTTACCTCTGCAATCTCCTTATCTAATTCCCCAAAGGGGCAACTGCCAACTCAAGGTGGCAACTGCCAACTTCAAACGGGGCAACTCCAAAATTTCAAACGGGCCCCCAATTTAAAACTGCCAACCCCAAACTCAATCCCAAAACTCAAGCTGGCAACTACCAACTTCCCCAACGGAAAACTCCCCAACTTCAAACGGAACTCCAACTTCAAACTGAACTGCCAAACTTCAAACTGGAAAACTCCAACTTAAAAACTGGAACTCCAACTTAAAACGGGTAACTCCAACTTAAAAATGGAACTGCCAACGTAAAAGCTGGCAACTACCAACTTCAAAGCGGGAAAAACTCCAAAACTTCAAATTTGGCAACTCCAAACTTCAAACTGGAACTGCAACTCAAGCTGGAACTACCAATTTCAACGGGCAACGCCAACTTCAAACTGGCAACTCCAACTTCAAACTGGTAACTGCCAACTTCAAAGGCAATTTCCCCCAAAAAACTCAAAAACTTCGGGAAAAACTCCAACTTCAACTGGAAACTGCCAAACTTCAAAGGGAACTCCCCAATTCAAATGGCAACTCCCCAACTTCAATGGAAAAACCAATTCAAATGGAAAACCAACTTAAAACTGGCAACTACCAACTTCAAGCTGGGAACAAACCAACCAAAACTGGCAACCCAACTTCAAACTGGCAACTCCAACTTAAAAAATGGAACTGTAAAACCTTCTTTTGATATAAGGTTGGGGGGGCCCATTGGTAAAATTTAAAAAAAAAAATAGCAGAAGAGTCTTTTAAAAAATTACAGATGGCGGCTATACAAGCCAACATTTTGCATCAACCTTTCAGAAGCTACTTTAACCAAACTGAAAATTTTGAAGCCCTAAACTTCCTTTGGAAATTTTAAAAAAAATCCGTTTCTTTGGGAATTAAAAAAAAATTCTTGAAAAAAAATTTTAAAAAAAATTGTCAGCCCTTTAAAAGTAATTTTCCCAGAAAAAAAAATCCTGTCAGCCATTTAAAAAAAAGTCCCCAGGGAGAAAAAATTGCCCCCCAGCCCCTTTAAAGTAAGTCCCAGGGAGAAAAAAAAATTTTGTCAGCATTTAAAAAAGGTTAAAAAAAATCCCCCTACAAAAGATTTAATCCCGTAGCATGGTTGCCACACTGACCTTGATGTCTTGAGTTTTCATACGGACGATAAAAAAAAGTATGCTGAAAATAAATTTTTGTCCTGTTTTTTAAAAAAAAGTGTCAGTCTTAAATGAGGAAATTAACGGCCAAGGGCAAGAAGCAACAGATACCGCCTCTTGACACGGTTCCCGTGAATACCGGGGGAAACAGAGCCCATTTCAACGGAATTGTCCATGACAAACCAAAACCGGCCGCCCCTAGGGGAAAAAAACCATTTCCAAACCTTGAACAAAAAAAGGTATACAATACCGACAGGTTGGTAGGAAAAAACACAAGGCAACAGTTGGGCAACATAATTCCGAAACTTTTTTGCCCACACAGTGGCTTCTCAGTCGAAACAAAAGTAGGCAGGAAAGTAGAGATGTGAAACGAGAAAATCAGTCCATCACCCTTGAAGCGTAAAATTGAGGTTGCCCCCATCCCTCCCCCGGGAGAATTTCAGTTCCATAGTCAAAAAACACTGAAGAAAAGCGACAGTGGGAGACTTAAAAACGCCGGAAGGAGGGGTGCAGAGTAGTATAGTATGGAAATGAGCCACTGAGAGGTCGGTCCCCTCTCAAAAAATCCAACAGTTTGTCACTTAAAAGGGTTGTCCAAGGTGTTTTCTGTCCAAAGACCAGTTTTGCAGTGTCTGACAAGATGAAACATCAAAAAGGGTATACAAAACCGACAGGTTGGTAGGTTAAAAAACATAGGCAAAAAGTTAGGCAACTTTTTCCGAAACGTTTCGCCTACACATAGGCTTTTTTTATCGAATACAAAAGTTGGCAGGGAAAAGTAAAAAGATGGGAAAAACAACCCTTTTTTAAGGACAATGTTGGATCGAGGGGGACCTGACCTCTCAGTGGCTACATTTCATACTACTACTACCTGCACCTCTCCTTCCGACAGTAAAAAAAAAGTCTCCCACGGGGGCGCTTGATCTTCAATATTTTTCCGACTAGGGGAACTGAACTTCTCCAGGCGAGGGACGACAACCCCAAATTTTACGACTTTTAAGGTGAGGACTGATACATCGTCCCCCTTCCCCATCTCTACTTTTCCTGCCTACTTTCTGTATTCCCCCTGAAGAAGCCCCACTGTGAGGGGAAAAAATTTTCGGAAAAAAGTGCCCAAAGTTGCCTATTGTCCCTTTCCTACCAATTCCAACTTAAAATTCTTAAAAGCAGGACAACCAGAGAGAAACACAGACATGAATCCGAAATGAATCACGTGCCAGAAGGAGTGGGGAATCCCCTTTTTTTTTGGGGGGAAAATTTTTGGAATGACAATCAAAAGCCAAAAAGTCAACAAATCCCTCTAAAACACGATTATTTTTCCCCCCATTAGCCAAAAAACTTTGAAACAGAGGGTCCTCTAACGCCCCGAGGAACATTCCCCCCAACTATTAAAGAATGAAGGTCTGTCCAAGAAAAATAAACAAAAGAACAAATTGGGGTTTGTCTTCCTCGAGACAGACCTGGAACAGTTGTACTACCGCCGTTAGGTCCCCGGAATCACCACATGGACGGGGGGGGGAGGAACACAGGAATGACCCAGTTCAAGATGGCCCTTTTCCCCTGTCCCCGAAAAAAACGATTTAAAAATCTTGACACAAAAAGTAAAAGATTTTCAATAATAAAATAATATTAATAATAATAAATAATAATAAAATAAAATAATAAATAATAAATAAATAAAAATAAAAAAATTTCGGGGGAAAAAGGAATGGGTGATACAGTGGGCAGGGTGGGTTGTGGGGGAAGGTGCGAAAAAGTGTCCCCCCTTTAATAGAACAGAAGTCAAAAAAATACCGAGGTTTTGGGGCAATATCGTAGTTTTGGGGGGAAAAATCTAGCTTTGGAAAAATTCGTTTAGCTGGAAAAATATCGTAGCTGGAAAAAATCGTAAAACTGGAAAAAATATCACTGGGGGAAAATTCCCCCAGTTCGGGGGCATAAACTGGAATGAAGCTACAAAACTTTTTTGGTTCCGTTCTAAAGAATAAAAAATGGGTTTTCAAAGGACCCCAAAAAAGTCGCTATTTCTATTCAGTTTTTTGGGTTAGGGGGGAAATATTACAGAGGGGTGATGATGGAGCACCTTGATGGGTGGCAGCCCTGAGATGGGCAGCCAGAGATAGGGGCCCCCTGAAAGGGGCAACCCTGGGGATGGGGTTCAACAAATTTCCAAAATGATTACTTTAAAGCTTTTAAAATCATTTATATTCTCGCTTAAAGTCCCCAAAAACAAAAACGGGTAAAAACCGGGGATTTTCCGGCATATAAGGCGCACGGGCAGAAGTATCATGACGGTAAAAACGTAAAACATATTAAGGTCCCAATTTTTCCCTCTTACTTTTCTTAAAAATGGGTTTCCCCCAAAACCCAACCTTGACCCTGAACCTTGACCCTTTAAAACCTTGATCCTGACCTTGAACCCCCTTACCTTGGGGACCATGCCCCCGAACCTTGACGTATATAAGGGCGGGAATTTTTTTCCAAGACTTTTATGGGGAAAAAGACGCGCCCCTTAAAATGCCGGAAAAAAAACGATACTTATCATGATAATCACTTAAACTTCATTTCGATCAACAAAAAGAGACGTTAGCAGGCGCACTCAGCTCACACACGAGGGGGCCGGATTGAATCCCTCCGGTACGGCTGGAAAACATTTGGGACGGTTTCCATAAAACCTGCTGTCCATTTTCACCCATCAGATAATGGTACCTGGTGTTGTCCCCACTGGTGTGGGTCGCACCCCGGAAAAAAAACTGACCCCAATTTGCCGGAAATCCAGTATAACAAACGACTTTCTTAAAAGTAAAAAATGTCAAATTTATATCAGCTAGGAAATGTAACCATACGTACTTTTTATAAAAAATAATTATTAAAAAAATTAAATTTTTTAATAACTTGTTCAATAATGACCAAGGAATCCTTGAAGTGCAAGAATAAACTCAGTAAACACATACTAAAAATAATCCATGGCACAGAACTCGGAGAAAATTGATCATTTTTTTCAAGGGTCTGTCTCCTTGCGGATTATTATTGACGAGTATCATTAAAAAATCACGAAATCTACGTTTTCACCTTGGCTCTGTAACACATCTTTTAGGGGGATGTTTAGGGCTGATATCAGTTGGACTCCTCAAGGCTAAGGTTGGGCGTAGTAAACCC
>NW_026507488.1:0-32619 GCF_026875155.1 Cherax quadricarinatus
CGTGTCTTAACAACCCCCCAGTAGCTAACACTCTCCACATACTAACACCCCCCAGTAGCTAACACACCCACCCTATAACAACTAAACAAAAACCCCACCCGTACAAACCCTAAAGATCCCACCCCCAAGGCACCCCCCACCCTCCCCAATTTGAAACAACCCCCACCAGAAAAAAAAACCCCCTTTTTTTCCCCCACCGAGTAACACATCCACCAGTACTAACCCTTTCCATCCCAGTAGTAAACTTACCCTGACCCTCCACCATAGCAAAAAACTCCACCAGTAGCTAACACCTCCACAGTAGTAACACACTCCAAGTAGCTAAAATAAAACCCCACCAGTAGCTAACACCTCCACCAGTAGCTAACACATCCACCAGTAGCTAACACACTCCAACCAGTGCTAAACACACTCCACCAGTAGCTAACACTCCCCACCAGTAAAACCACCACAGTAGCTAAACACTCCACCAGTAGCAAACACCTCCACCAGTAGCTAACACCTCCACCAGTAGCTAACACACTCCACCCGTAGTAACACCTTTCCCCCAGAAACTAACACACTCTCCAGTAAGCTAACACACTCCCCAGTAGCTAACCCCACTCCAAGTAGCTAACACATCCACCAGTAGCTAAACACTCTCCCAGTAGCTAACACACTCCACCATAGCTAGAATCCCCCTACACCAGGCTAACACTCACACAGTATCTAACACACTCCCCAGTAGCTAACACTCCCCAGTAGCTAAACACACTTCACCATAGCTAACACTCTCCATCATAGCTTAACACACTCCCAGAGCTAACCCCCTCCACCAGTAGCTAACACTCCAACCCGTAGCTAACACACTCCACAGTAGCTAATCACACTCCTCCAAGTAGCTAAACACTCCACAGGGAGCTAAAACACCACCCGGCTAACACACCCAAACCCGTAGCTAACACACTCCCACCATAGCTTTAAACACACTCCACCAGTAGCTAACACACTCCACCCGTAGCTAAACACTCCACCAGTAGCTAACACTCTCCATCAGTACTAACACACTCCCAGAAGCTGTAAAACCCCCACCCTAAACACACTACCAAGGCTAGGAAATTGCCGAACTTAGAAAATTTACAGAGAAACTCCACAACCCCATAACCGTAGTAAAACACCTCAATTAATTAAAAGCTTAGTTCCAAACCTAACCCTGTAACCAAAGAGAAAACTCTGATTAAAATCCACCATTTAGGAAAATCCTAGAAACTAGTACCAGAGCTAACTTCGCCACACGAAAACACCCCACTACAAAAGCCACAAGCTTCCCCCAAAATGCAACCATCCCCAATGAAAACATGTCACTAGAGTTTAAAACACTCAACAATACAGTCAGGGCCCGAGTACTAACACCTCCCAACACACATGGCGGGTTACCAAACAACCCCCTTGCAGTCTCAAAGCTTTCACTGTACAACACCTAAAGTCTCCCCTGTTCCATCCCCCGGGCTTGCTCGTACCGTTGAAATCCTGTAGCCAACACACCACCGGGAGATCAACCTTCCACCAGGAGCCCCAAAAACCACCGAGCCCCGGTATGACCCCCCCCCGGAACTCTCCTCCAGTTAACAACCCCCGGTAAACCAGTAGCTAACACACTCCACAATTTGCTAACACCTCCACCGTAGCTAACACACCCACCAGAGTAAACTCCTCCACCCGTACTAACACACTCCACCAGTAGCTAACACTCACCACCCTAGCTAACCACTCCACAGTAGCTAACACACCCACCAGTAAAACATCCACCAGTACTAACACTCTCCACCAGTAGCTAACACTCTTTCCCTTCAGTAGCTAACACACTCCACCAGTAGCTAACACACTCCACCAGGCTAACCACTCCACCAGTAGCTAAAACTCACCCCAGTAGCTAACACACTCCACAGTAGCAACACATCCAAACCCGTTGCTAACAACCCACCATCTAACACACTCCACCAGTAGCTAACACTCTCCACCAGTAGCTAACACCCCCACCAGTAGCTACCACCTCCACCAGTAGCTAAACACTCCACCCGTAGCTAACACACTCCACCAGTAGTACACACTCCACCCGTAGCTAACACACTCCACCAGTAGCTAACACACCCACAAGAAGGGTAACACATTCACCGTAGCTAACTACCACTCACCAGTAGCTAACTCTTTCCATCAGTAGCTAACCAAACATCCTCCAGTAGCTAAAACACTCCACAGTAGCTAACACACTCCACCAGTGCTATACTCTCCATCAGTAGCTCACACCACTCCACCCCAGTAGCTCAATCACACTCGACCAGTTGCTAACACTCCTCCAGTAGCTTATCACACACTCACAGTAGCTAACACTCTCCACCAGTAGTAACACACTCCACCAGTAGCTAACACACTCCACCAGTAGCTAACACTCTCCATCAGTAGCTAACACACTCCACCAGTAGCTAACACACTCCACCAGCAGCTAACACACTCCTCCAGTAGCTAACACTCTGCATCAGTAGCTAACGCACTCCACCAGCAGCTAACACACTCCTCCAGTAGCTAACACTCTCCATCAGTAGCTAGCCACACTCCCAGTAGCTAACACACTCCACCAGTAGCCTGACACACCTCCACAGTAGCTAACACTCTCCATCGTAGGGATAGCACACTCCACCAGTTGTTTAACACCTCCACAAGTTGCTTACACACTCCAACCCAGTAGACTAACACACTACACAGTAGTAATACTCTCCAGCAGTAGCTAACACAACTTCCACTAGTAGCAAACACAACTCCCCAGTAGCTACACTCCAGCAGTAGCTAAACACACTCCACCAGCAGCTAACATTACTCAACAGTAGCTAACACACTCCACTAGTAAGCTAAACAAACTCCACCAGTAGCTAACACTCCAGCAGTTAGTAACACACTCCACCAGTAGCTAAACACACTCACCAGTAGGCTAGCACTCTCCACCAGTAGCTAACACACTCCACCAGTAGCTATCACTTTCCCATCAGTAGCTAAACACACTCCAACCAGTATGCTAAACATTCATCAGTAGACTAACACACTCCAACAGTAGCAAAAACTTTCCATCAGTAGCTAACACACTCCACCGTAGCTACACTTTCCATCAGTAAGTAACACACTCCACCCAGTAGCTACACACTCCACCAGAGCTAACACACTTCCACCCAGTAGCTAGCACACCTCACCGGAAGGTTACACATTCCACCGTAGCTAACACACTCCACCAGTAGCTAACACTTTCCATCAGTAGCTAGCACACTCCACCAGTAGCTAACACACTCCACCAGTAGCTAATACTCTCCATCAGTAGCTAACACACTCCACCAGTAGCAAACACACTCGACCAGTTGCTAACACTCCACCAGTAGCTATACACTCCACCAGTAGCTAACATCTCCACAGTAGCTAACCCACACTCCACCAGTAGCTAACACACCTCCAGTAGCTAACACACCCCAACAGAAGGTAACACACTCCAACAGTAGCTATCACACCCCACCGGAAGGTAACACATTCCACCAGTAGCTAACACACTCCACCGGTAGCTAACACTTTCCATCAGTAGCTAACACACTCCACCAGTAGCTAACACTTTCCATCAGTAGCTAACACACTCCACCTGTAGCTAAAACACTCCACCAGTAGCTAACACACTCCACCAGTAGCTAATACTCTCCATCGTAGGCTAAACAATCCACCGGTAGCTAACACTTTCCATCAGTAGGCTAACACAACTCCACCAAGTAGGCTAACACTTTCCATCAGTAGCTAACACACTCCACCAGTAGCTAAAACACTCCACCAGTAGCTAACACACTCCACCAGTAGCTAATACTCTCCATCAGTAGCTAACACACTCCACCAGTAGCAAACACACTCGACCAGTTGCTAACACTCCACCAGTAGCTATCACACTCCACCAGTAGCTAACACTCTCCACCAGTAGCTAACACACTCCACCAGTAGCTAACACACTCCACCAGTAGCTAACACACCCCAACAGACGGGTCTAACAACATTCGACCTAGTAGTAAAACACTCCACCAGTAGCTAACACACTCCACCAGTAGCTAATACTCTCCATCAGTAGCTAACACACTCCACCAGTAGCAAACACACTCGACCAGTTGCTAACACTCCACCAGTAGCTAGCACACTCCTAGTAGGCTACACTCTCCACCAGTAGTAACACAACTCCACCAGTAGTAACACACTCCGCCAGTAGCTAACACTCTCCATCAGTAGCTAACACACTCCACCAGTAGCTAACACACTCCACCAGCAGCTAACACACTCCTCCAGTAGCTAACACTCTGAATCAGAAGCTAACACACTCCACCAGTAGCTAACACACTCCACGCAGTAGCTAACACACTGCACAAGTAGGCTAATTACTCTCCATCAGTAGCTAACACACTGCACCAGTAGCTAACACACACCACCAGTAGCTAACACACTCCACCAGTAGCTAATACTCTCCATCAGTAGCTAACACACTCCACCAGTAGCAAACACACTCGACCAGTTGCTAACACTCCACCAGTAGCTATCACACTCCACCAGTAGCTAAACACTCTCCCACCAGTAAGTAACACACTCCACCAGTAGCTAACCACTCCGCCAGTAGCTAACACACTCCACAGTAGCTAACACACTCCGCCAGTAGATAACACACCCCACAAGAAGGTAACACATTCCACCAGTAGCTAACACACTCCACCAGTAGCTAACATTGCCATCAGTAGCTAACACACTACACCATGTAGCTAAAACACTCCACCAGTACGCTACACACTCCACCAGAGCTAATACTCTCCATCAGTAGCTAACACACTCCACCAGTAGCAAACACACTCGACCAGTTGCTAACACTCCACCAGTAGCTATCACACTCCACCAGTTAAGCTAACCACTCCTGCGAGTAGCTAACACACTCCACCAGTAGCTAACACACTCCACCAGTAGCTAACACTCTCCATCAGTAGCTAACACACTCCACCAGTAGCTAACACACTCCACCAGCAGCTAACACACTCCTCCAGTAGCTACACTCTGCATCAGTAGGCTAAACACACTCCACCTCAGGCAGCTAAACACACTCCTCAGAGTTGCTAACACTCTGCATCAGTAAGCTTAACCAACACTCCACCAGTAGCTAACCACTCCGTACAGTAGCTAACACACTCCACCAGTAGCTAAACACTCCGCCAAGTTGCTAACAACTCTCCACAGTAGCTAGCACACACCACCAGTAGCTAACACACTCCACCAGCAGCTAACACACTCCACCAGCAGCTAACACTCTGCATCAGTAGCTAACACACTCCACCAGTAGCTAACACACTCCACCAGTAGCTTACACTCTTCACCATGCCTAATACTCTCCATCAGTAGCTAATCTACCTGCACCAGTAGCTAACACACTCCACCAGTAGCTAACACTCGACCAGTAGCTAACACACTCCACCAATAGCTAACACTCTCCATCAATAGCTAACACACTGTACCAGTAGCTAACACACTCCACCAGTAGGTAACACTCCACGAGTAGCTAACACACTCCACCAGTAGCTATCACACGCCACCAGTAGCTAACACTCTCCATCAGTAGCTAACACACTCCACCAGTAGCTAACACACTCCACCAGTAGCTGACACACTCCACCAGTAGCTAACACACTCCACCAGTAGCTAACACACTCCAACAGTAGCTAACACACTCCACCAGTAGCTAACACTCTCCATCAGTATATAACACACTCCACCAGGCTGTAATATTGCTGCACACTAATAGCACCTTTCAAGGCAGGTGAAACTGCCGACCTAGAAAATGTACAGAGAACCTTCACGGCGCGCATAACGGAGATAAAACACCTCAATTATTGGGAGCGCTTGAGGTTCCTAAACCTGTATTCCCTGGAACGCAGGAGGGAGAGTACATGATTATATACACCTGGAAAATCCTAGAGGGAATAGATACCGACACTTGCACACGGAAAATCACTCACTACGAAAGCAAAAGACTTGGCAGACGATGCAGCATCCCCCCAATGAAAAGCAGGGGTGTCACTAGCACGTTAAGAGACCATACAATAAGTGTCAGGGGCCCGAGACTGTTCAACTGCCTCCCAACACACATAAGGGGAATTACCAACAGACCCTTGGCAGTCTTCAAGCTGGCACTGGACAAGCACCTAAAGTCAGTTCCTGATCAGCCGGGCTGTGGCTCGTACGTTGGTTTGCGTGCAGCCAGCAGCAACAGCCTGGTTGAATCAGGGCTCTGATCACCAGGAGGCCTGGTCACAGACCGGGCCGCGGGGGCGTTGACTCCCGGAACTCTCTCCAGGTAAACTCCAGGTAAACCAGTAGCTAACACTCCACAATTTGCTAACACACTCCACCGGTAGCTAACACACCCCACCAGTAGGTAACTCACTCCACCAGTAGCTAACACACTCCACCAGTAGCTAACAGTCTCCATCAGTAGCTATAATACATAATCCACCATTAGCTAACACACTCCACCAGTAGCTAACGCTCTCCTTCAATAGCTAACACACTTCACCAGTAGCTAACACACTCCACCAGTAGCTAACACTCCACCAGTAGCTAACACACTCCACCAGTAGCTTAACACTCTCCATTAGAATAGCAAATAGCTAACACACTCCAACAGTAGCTAACACAATCCACCAGAATAAGCTACACTCTCCATCAGTAGCTAACACACAGACCAGTAGCTAACACACTCCACCAGTAGCTAACACACTCCACCAGTAGCTAACACACTCCACCAGTAGCTAACACACTCCACCAGTAGCTAACACACTCCACCAGTAGCTAACACACTCCGCCAGTAGCTAACACACTCCACCAGTAGCTAACACACTCCGCCAGTAGATAACACACCCCACAAGAAGGTAACACATTCCACCAGTAGCTAACACACTCCACCAGTAGCTAACACTTTCCATCAGTAGCTAACACACTCCACCAGTAGCTAAAAATCACTCCACCGTAGCGAAACACTCCACAGTAGCTAATACTCTACTTCAGTAGCTAACACTCTCCACCAAGTAGCAAACCACTCGGACCAGTGCTAACACTCCACCAGTAGCTATCACCACTCCACAGTATAGCTAACACTCTCCACAGTAGTAACACACTCCACCAGTAGCTTAAACCCCCCCCCCCCCCCCCCCCACCAATCCACAGTAGCTAACACTCTCCATCAGTAGCTAACACACTCCACCAGTAGCTAACACACTCCACCAGCAGCTAACACACTCCTCCAGTAGCTAACACTCTGCATCAGTAGCTAAACGCACATCCCAGCAGCTACACACTCCTTCAGTAGCTAACACTCTGCATCAGTAGCTAACACACTCCACCAGTAGCTAACACACTCCGACAGTAGCTAACACACTCCACCAGTAGCTAACACACTCCGCCAGTAGCTAACACTCTCCATCAGTAGCTAGCACACACCACCAGTAGCTAACACACTCCACCAGCAGCTAACACACTCCACCAGCAGCTAACACTCTGCATCAGTAGCTAACACACTCCACCAGTAGCTAACACACTCCACCAGTAGCTAACACACTTCACCATGCTAATACTCTCCATCAGTAGCTAACACACTGCACCAGTAGCTAACACACTCCACCAGTAGCTAACACTCGACCAGTAGCTAACACACTCCACCAATAGCTAACACTCTCCATCAATAGCTAACACACTGTACCAGTAGCTAACACACTCCACCAGTAGGTAACACTCCACGAGTAGCTAATCACACTCCACCAGTAGCTAAATACACTCCACCAGTAGTAAACAACTTCTTCTCAGTACGCTGAACACACTCCTCCAGTAGCTAACACATCCACCAGTAGGCGGACAACACTCCACAGTAGCTAACACACTCACCAGAGCTAACACACTCCACCAGTGGGTTAACACACTCCACCAGTAGCTAACATCTCCAATCAGTATCTAACACACTTCACCAGGCAGTTTTAATTTATGATGACACACTAATAGCACCTTTCAAGGCAGGTGAAATTGCCCGGACCTAGCAAAATGTACAGAGAACCTTCACGGCGCGCCATAACGGAGATATAAACACCTCAATTATTGGGGAGCGCCTGAGGTTCCTAAACCTGTATTCCCTGGAACGCATGGAGGGAGGATACCTGATTATATACACCTGGAAAATCTAAGAGGACTAGTACCGAACTTGACACACGCAAAATCACTCACTACGACAAAGCAAATGACTTGCAGTGATGCAGCATCCACCAATGAAAAGCAGGGGGTGTCACTAGCACGTTAACTGAGACATACAATAGTGTCAGGGGCCCGAAGCGCTGTTTCAACGCCTCACAACACCACATAAGGGGAATACCAACAGACCCCTGGCAGTCTTCAAGCTGGCACTGGACAAGCACCTAAAGTCAGTTCATGATCAGCCGGGCTGTTGGCTCGTACGTGGTTTTTTTGCGTGCACTGCAGCAGGGCTGCACAGCTGGTTGATCAGGCTCTGATCCACCAGGAGGCCTGGTCACAGGAACGGGCCGTGTATATATAGGGGGGACCAGACTCCCGGAACTCTCTCCAGGTAAAAACTCCAGGGTAAACCTGTAGCTAACACTCCACAATTTGCTAAACAACTCCACCGGTAGCTAACACACCCCCCAGTAGGTAACTCCACTCCACCAGTAGCTAACCACATTCCACCAGTAGCTAACAGTTCCATCAGTAGCTATACACTCACCATTAGCTAACACACTCCTCCAGTAGCTAACGCTCTCTTCAATAGTACCACACTTCACAGCCAAAACTAGCTAACACACTCCACCAGTAGCTAACACTTCCACCAGTAGCTAACACACTCCACCAGTAGCTAACACTCTCCATTAGTAGCTAACACACTCCAACAGTAGCTAACACACTCCACCAGTAGCTAACCCACTCCACAGTTAGCTAAACACATCCACCAGTAGCTAACACTCTCATCAGTAGCTAACACTCTCCATCAGTAGTAACACACAGCACCAGTCAGCTAACACAACTCCACCAGATAGCTAACACACTCCACCAGTAGCTAACACACTCCAACCAGTAGCTAACACACTCCACCAGTAGCTAACACTCTCCATCAGTAGCTAACACACAGCACCAGTAGCTAACACACTCCACCAGTAGCTAACACACTCCACCAGTAGCTAACACACTCCACCAGTAGCTAAAACGCTCCACCAGTAGCTAACACACTCCACCAGTAGCTAACACACTCCGCCAGTAGCTAACACACTCCACCAGTAGCTAACACACTCCGCCAGTAGATAACACACCCCACAAGAAGGTAACACATTCCACCAGTAGCTAACACACTCCACCAGTAGCTAACACTTTCCATCAGTAGCTAACACACTCCACCAGTAGCTAACACACTCCACCAGTAGCTAATACTCTCCATCAGTAGCTAACACACTCCACCAGTAGCAAACACACTCGACCAGTTGCTAACACTCCACCAGTAGCTATCACACTCCACCAGTAGCTAACACTCTCCACCAGTAGCTAACACACTCCACCAGTAGCTAACACACTCCACCAGTAGCTAACACTCTCCATCAGTAGCTAACACACTCCACCAGTAGCTAACACACTCCACCAGCAGCTAACACACTCCTCCAGTAGCTACACTCTGCATCAGTAGCTCCTACGCATCCACAGCAGCTAACCACACTCTCAGTAGCTACCACTCTCCATCAGTAGCTAAACAACCTCCACCAGTAGCTACTCACTCCAACAGTAGCTAAACACACTCCACCGTTAGCTAACACACTCCGCCAGTACTAACACTCTCATCAGTAGCTAGACACACCACCTGGTAGCTAAACCACTCCACAGCAGCTAACACACTCCACCAGCAGCTAACACTCTGCATCAGTAGCTAACACACTCCACCAGTAGCTAACACACTCCACCAGTAGCTAACACACTTCACCATGCTAATACTCTCCATCAGTAGCTAACACACTGCACCAGTAGCTAACACACTCCACCAGTAGCTAACACTCGACCAGTAGCTAACACACTCCACCAGTAGCTAACACTCTCCATCAATAGCTAACACACTGTACCAGTAGCTAACACACTCCACCAGTAGGTAACACTCCACGAGTAGCTAACACACTCCACCAGTAGCTATCACACTCCACCAGTAGCTAACACTCTCCATCAGTAGCTAACACACTCTACCAGTAGCTAACACACTCCACCAGTAGCTAACACACTCCACCAGTAGCTAACACACTCCACCAGTAGCTAACACACTCCAACAGTAGCTAACACACTCCACCAGTAGCTAACACTCTCCATCAGTATCTAACACACTCCACCAGGCTGTAATATTGCTGCACACTAATAGCACCTTTCAAGGCAGGTGAAATTGCCGACCTAGAAAATGTACAGAGAACCTTCACGGCGCGCATAACGGAGATAAAACACCTCAATTATTGGGAGCGCTTGAGGTTCCTAAACCTGTATTCCCCTGGAACGCAGGAAGGGGTCGAGATTACAATGATTATATACACCTGGAAAATCCTAGAGGGGACTAGATTACGAACTTGCACACAGAAAAATCACTCACTACGAAAGCAAAAGACTTGGCAGACGATGCAGCATCCCCCCAATGAAAAGCAGGGGTGTCACTAGCACGTTAAGAGACCTAAAAATAACGTGTCCAGGGGCCCCGAGACTGTTCAACTGCACCTCCTCAACACACGTAAGGGGAATACAAACAGACCCTGGCCAGTCTTCAAGCTGGCACTGGACAAGCACCTAAAGTCAGTTCCTGATCAGCCGGGCTGTGGCTCGTACGTTGGTTTGCGTGCAGCCAGCAGCAACAGCCTGGTTGATCAGGCTCTGATCCACCAGGAGGCCTGGTCACAGACCGGGCCGCGGGGGCGTTGACTCCCGGAACTCTCTCCAGGTAAACTCCAGGTAAACCAGTAGCTAACACACTCCACAATTTGCTAACACACTCCACCGGTAGCTAACACACCCCACCAGTAGGTAACTCACTCCTCCCAGTAGCCTAAACACACTCCCAGTAGCTAACACTCTCCATCAGTAGCTAATACACTCCACCAGTAGCTAACACACTCCACCAGTAGCTAACACACTCCACCAGTAGCTAACGCTCTCCTTCAATAGCTAACACACTTCACCAGTAGCTAACACACTCCACCAGTAGCTAACACTCCACCAGTAGCTAACACACTCCACCAGTAGCTAACACTCTCCATTAGTTGCTAACACACTCCAACAGTAGCTAACACACTCCACCAGTAGCTAACACTCTCCATCAGTAGCTAACACACAGCACCAGTAGCTAACACACTCCACCAGTAGCTAACACACTCCACCAGTAGCTAACACACTCCACCAGTAGCTAACACACTCCACCAGTAGCTAACACTCTCCATCAGTAGCTAACACACACCACCAGTAGCTAACACACTCCACCAGTAGCTAACACACTCCACTAGTAGCTGAGACACTCCACCAGTAGCTAACACTCTCCATCAGTAGGTAGCACACTCCACCAGTTGTTAACACACTCCACCAGTAGCTAAGACTCTCCACTAGTAGCTAACACACTCCACCAGTAGCTAACACACTCCACCGGTAGCTAACACACTCCACCTGTAGCTAACACACTCCACCAGTAGCTAACACACTAATAAGTAGCTAACACACTCCAACAGTAGCTAACACAATCCACCAGTGGCTAACACAACTCCACCAGTAGTAACACACTCACCAGTAGCTAACACACTCACCAGTAGCTACACACTCCAACTGTAGCTAACACCACCCACCAGAAGGTAACCATTCACCAGTAGCTTAACACACTCCACCAGTAGCTGACACTTTCCATACAGAGACTAACACACTCACCAGTAGCTAACACACTCCACCAGTAGCTAACACACTCCACCAGCAGCTAATACTCTCCATCAGTAGCTAACACACTCCACCAGTAGCAAACACACTCGACCAGTAGCTAACACTCCACCAGTAGCTATCCACTCCACCAGTAGCTAACACTCCTCCCCAGTAGCTAACACACTCCACCAGTAGCTAACACACTCCGCCAGTAGCTAACACACTCCACAAGTAGCTAACACACTCCGCCAGTAGCTAACACTCTGCATCAGTAGCTAGCACACACCACCAGTAGCTAACACACTCCACCAGCAGCTAACACGCTCCACCAGCAGCTAACACTCTGCATCAGTAGCTAACACACTCCACCAGTAGCTAACACACTCCACCAGTAGCTAACACACTTCACCATGCTAATACTCTCCATCAGTAGCTAACACACTGCACCAGTAGCTAACAACACTCCACCAGAGTAGCTAAAACACTGACCAGTAAGCTACACACACTCCACCTGTTGCTATCACACTCCACCAGAAGTTGCTAACCACACTCTCCATTTCAGGTATTAACACACACACACAGAAGCTACACACTCCACCAGTAGCTGACACATCCACCAGTAGCTAACACCACTCCACCGTAGCTAAACACACTCAACAGTAGCTAACACACTCCACAGTAGCTAACACTCTACTCATTATTAAACACACTCCCCCAGGCTGGAATATTGCTGCCACTAATAGCACCTTTCAAGGCAGGTGAAATTGCCGACCTGGAAATGTCAGAGAACCTTCACGGCGCGCATAACGGAGAATAAAACACCTCAATTATTTGGGAGCGCTTGAGGTTCCAAAACCTGTATTCCCTGGAAAACGCAGGAGGGAGAAGATACTGATTATATACACCTGGAACAAATCCTAGAGGGACTCAGTACGGACTACTTGCACACGAAAATCACTCACTACGAAAGCTAAAAGACTTGGCAGACGATGCACCATCCCCCCAATGAAAAGCGGGGAGTCACTAGCACGTTAAGAGTCATACATAAGTGTCAGGGGCCCGCGGACTGTCAACTGCTCCCAACAACATAAGGGGGATTACCAAACAGACCCCTTGCAGTCTTCAAGCTCGACTGGACAAGCACCTAAAGTCAGTTCCTGATCAGCGGGCTGTTGCTCGTACGTTGTGGGTTTGCGTGCAGCAGCAGGCAACAGCCCTGGTTGATCAGGCTATGCAATCCACAAGGAGGCCTGGTACAGACGGGCGCCGCGGGGGCGATGACTCGGAACTTCCCAGATAAACTCCAGGTAAACCAGTAGCTAACAACTCCACAAATTTGCTAAACACGCCCACCGGTAGTTAAACACCCAACCAGGTAGGTACTCACTCCACAGTAGCCTAACACCACTCCACCAGTAGCTAACGTCTCCTTCAATAGCTAACACACTTCACCAGTAGCTAACACACTCCACCAGTAGCTAACACTCCACCAGTAGCTAACACACTCCACCAGTAGCTAACACTCTCCATTAGTAGCTAACACACTCCAACAGTAGCTAACACACTCCACCAGTAGCTAACACTCTCCATCAGTAGCTAACACACAGCACCGTAAGACTAACAACTCCACCAGAAGCTAACACACTCACAGTAGCAACACACTCCACCAGTAAGCTAACACACTCAACCAGTTGGCTAATCACTCTCCATTCAGTAGCTAGAATCACGCCACCAGTAGCTAACACACTCCACCGTAGATGACGCATACACAAGTAGCTAACACTCTCCATCAGGAGGTAGCACACTCCACAGTTGTTAACACACTCTCCACAAGTAGATAACCCTCCACCAGTAGCTAACCACAATCCAACCAGTAGCTAACACTCCTCCATCAGTAGCTACACAACTCCACTAGTAGCTAACTCACTCCACCAGTAGCTAACACTCCTGCAGTAGCTAACACACTCACCAGCAGCTAACATACTCACAGTAGCTAACACACTCCAACAGTAGCTAGCACACACTCCAACAGTTTCTATCACACCCCCACCGGAGGTAAAACACATTCCACCAGTACTAAACACACCTTCCACCAGTAGCTAACAACACTCGACAGTTGCTAACACTCACCAGTACTAACCACTCCACCAGTAGCTAAACACTTCATCGTAGCTAACACACTCCACCAGTAGCTAACACTTTCCATCAGTAGCTAAAACACTCCACCAGTAGCTAACACACTCCACCAGTAGCTAATACTCTCCATCAGTAGTAACACTCTCCACAGTAGCAAACCACATCGACCAGTTGATAACACTCACCATGTAGTATACACTCCACCATAGCTAACACCTCCACAGTAGCTAACACACTCCCACCAGTAGCTAAACACTCCTCCAGTTGCTAAACACACCCCAACAGAAGGTAACACATTCCACCAGTAGCTAACACACTCCACCAGTAGCTAAAACACTCCACCAGTAGCTAACACACTCCACCAGTAGCTAATACTCTCCATCAGTAGCTAACACACTCCACCAGTAGCAAACACACTCGACCAGTTGCTAACACTCCACCAGTAGCTATCACACTCCACCAGTAGCTAACACTCTCCACCAGTAGCTAACACACTCCACCAGTAGCTAACACACTCCGCCAGTAGCTAACACTCTCCATCAATAGCTAACACACTCCACCAGTAGCTAACACACTCCACCAGCAGCTAACACACTCCTCCAGTAGCTAACACTCTGCATCAGAAGCTAACACACTCCACCAGTAGCTAACACACTCCACCAGTAGCTAACACACTTCACCAGTAGCTAATACTCTCCATCAGTAGCTAACACACTGCACCAGTAGCTAACACACACCACCAGTAGCAAACACACTCGACCAGTTGCTAACACTCCACCAGTAGCTATCACACTCCACCAGTAGCTAACACTCTCCACCAGTAGCTAACACACTCCACCAGTAGCTAACACACTCCCCAGTAGGGCTAACACACTCCAACAGTAGCTAAACACTCCGCAGTAGATACACCACCCCACAACGAGGTAAACACATTTCCACAGATAGCTTTTTAAACACTCCACAGTAGTCTAACAACTTTCCATTCAGTAGCTAACACACTCACCAGTAGCTAAAAACACTCCACCGTCAGCTAACACACTCCACCTGTAGCTAATACTCTCCATCAGTAGCTAACACACTCCACCAGTAGCAAACACACTCGACCAGTTGATAACACTCCCACCAGTAGCTATCACACTCCACCAGTAGCTAACACTCTCCAGCAGTAGAGCTAAACACTCTCACCAGTAGCTAACACACTCCCACAGTAGCTATCACTCTCCATCAGTTGCTAACCACCACTCACCAAGTTGGCTAACTCACTCCACCAGCAGCTTACACACTCCTCCAGTAGCTATCACTCTGCATCAGTAGTAACACAACTCCACAGCAAGCTAAACACTCCTCAGTTGCTAACACTCTGCACTCAGTAGCTAACACACTCCACAGTAGCTAAACACCACTCCGGTCCAGTAGCTAACCACACTCCACCAGTAGTAACACACTCCGCAGTAGCTAACACTCTCCATCAGTTAGGGGCTTAAGGCACACACCACTGTAGCTTACACACTCCACCAGCAGCTAACACACTCCACAGCAAGCTAAACACTCTGCCTTTCAGTAGCTTAACGCACCCACAGTAGCTAACACACTCCACCAGTGCTAAACACACTTCACCTTGCTATTACTCTCCATCAGTAGCTACACACTGCCACCAGTAGCAAACACTCCACCCCCAGTAGCAACACTCGACCAGTAGCTAACACAACTCCCAATAGCTAACACTCTCATCAATAGCGTAACAACTGTACCAGTAGCTAACACTACTACCCAGTAGGTAACACTCCACGAGTAGCTAACACACTCCACCAGTAGCTATCACACTCCACCAGTAGCTAACACTCTCCATCAGTAGCTAACACACTCCACCAGTAGCTAACACACTCCACCAGTAGCTGACACACTCCACCAGTAGCTAACACACTCCACCAGTAGCTAACACACTCCAACAGTAGCTAACACACTCCACCAGTAGCTAACACTCTCCATCAGTATCTAACACACTCCACCAGGCTGGAATATTGCTGCACACTAATAGCACCTTTCAAGGCAGGTGAAATTGCCGACCTAGAAAATGTACAGAGAACCTTCACGGCGCGCATAACGGAGATAAAACACCTCAATTATTGGGAGCGCTATGAGGTTTCTATCCTGCGTAGCTAACACACTCCACCAGTAGCCTAAAACCATCCCCAGTAGCTAACTCACGCCACCTGTAGCTAATAGTACATCAGTAGTAACACACTCCACCAGTAGCAAACACACTCTGACACGTTGCTAAACTCCACCAGTAGCTATCACATTCCACAGTAATGCTAACACTCTCCATCAGTAGCTAACACACTCCACCAGTAGCTAACACACTCCACCAGTAGCTAACACTCTCCATCAGTAGCTAGCACACTCCACCAGTAGCTAACACACTCCACCAGCAGCTAAAACACACTCCTCAGTAGCTAACATCTGCATCAGTAGCTAAACACACTCCACAGCACGCTAACCACGCTCCAGTTGCTAACACTCTGCATCAGTAGCTAACACACTCCACCAGTAGCTAACACACTCCGACAGTAGCTAACACACTCCACCAGTAGTAACACCACTTCCGCAGATTAGCTAACACTCTCCATCAGTAGCTAGCACACACCACCAGTAGCTAACACACTCCACCAGCAGCTAACACACTCCACCAGCAGCTAACACTCTGCATCAGTAGCTAACACACTCCACCAGTAGCTAAACACTCCACAGTATGCCTAAACACACATTCACATGCTATTACTCTCCATCAGTAGCTAACACACTGCACCAGTAGCTAACACACTCCACCAGTAGCTAACACTCGACCAGTAGCTAACACACTCCACCAATAGCTAACACGTCCATCTAATAGTAACACCTCCTCGTACCAGTAGTGCTAACACACTCCACCTGTAGGTAACACTCCACGAGTAGCTAACGCACTCACCAGTAGCTATCACCACGCCACCAGTGGCTAAACACTCCTCCATCCAGTAGCTAAACACACTCCCCAGTAGCTACTCACACTCCACCAGTAGCTGACACACTCCACCAGTAGCTAACACACTCCACCAGTAGCTAACACACTCCAACAGTAGCTAACACACTCCACCAGTAGCAAACACTCCTCCATCAGTATGAGCTAACACACTCTACCTAGGCCTTGGAATATTGCTGCACACTAATAGCTAGCCTTTCAAGGCAGGTGAAATTGCCGACCTAGATAATGTACAGAGAAACCTTCACGGACGCGCATAACGGAGATAAAACACCTCAATTATTGGGAGGCTTGAGGTTCCTAAACCTGTATTCCCTGGAACGCAGGAGGGAGAGATTTTACATGATTATATACACCTGGAAATCCTAGAGGGACTTGTACCGAACTCGCACATACGAAAATCACTCACTCGAAAAGCAAAAGACTTGGCCAAGACGATGCAGATCCCCCCAATGAAAAGCAGGGGTGTATAGCACGTTAAGAAGACCATACAATAAGTGGACAGGGGCCCGAGACTGTTTCAAACTGCCTCCACCACATAAGGGTGAATACAACAGGACCCCTTGGCAGTCTTCAAGATGGCAGGACAAGCACTAAAGTCATGTTCCTGATCAGCCGGGCTGTGGCTTCGACTACGTTGGTTTGGCGTGCAGCCTCGCAGCAACAGCCTGGTTGATCAGGGCTCTCGATTCCACCAGGAGGCCTGGTCACAGACCGGCCGCGGGCGGGGGACGTTGGGACTCCGGAAACTCTCTTCCAGGTAAAATCCAGGTAACCAGTAAGCTAACACTCCACCATTTTGCTAACACACTCCACCGGTAGCTAACACACTCCACCAGTAGGTAACTCACTCCACCAGTAGCTAACACACTCCACCAGGAAGCTCACGTCTCCCTCAGTAGCTAATTACACTCCACCATTAGCTAACACACTCACAGTAGCTAACGCTCTCCTTAAATAGACTAACAACACACTTCACCAGTAGCTAACAACTCCACCATGTAGCTAACACTCACCAGTAGTAACACAATCCACAGTAGCTAACACTCTCCATTAGTAGCTAACACACTCCAACAGTAGCTAACACACTCCACCAGTAGCTAACACTCTCCATCAGTAGCTAACACACAGCACCAGTAAGCTACACAACTCCACCAGTAGCTAAACAACTCTCCACCAGTAGCTAACACACTCCACAGTAGCTATCACCACTCCACCAGTAGCTAACACCCACTCCACCAGTAGCTAACACACTCCGCCAGTAGCTAACACACTCCACCAGTAGCTAACACACTCCGCCAGTAGATAACACACCCCACAAGAAGGTAACACATTCACCGTAGCTAACTACCACTCACCAGTAGCTAACTCTTTCCATCAGTAGCTAACACACTCCTCCAGTAGCTAAAACACTCCACCAGTAGCTAACACACTCCACCAGTAGCTAATACTCTCCATCAGTAGCTCACACCACTCCACCCCAGTAGCTCAATCACACTCGACCAGTTGCTAACACTCCTCCAGTAGCTTATCACACACTCACAGTAGCTAACACTCTCCACCAGTAGTAACACACTCCACTATAGCTAACACACTCCACCAGTAGCTAACAACTCTCCATCAGTAGTAACCACACTCCACCTGTAGCTAAACACACTCCACCAGCAGCTAAACACACTCCTCCTGTAGCTATAACTCTGCCTCAGTAGCTAACGCACTCCACCAGCAGCTAACACACTCCTCCAGTAGCTAACACTCTCCATCAGTAGCTAGCCACACTCCCCGTAGCTAACACACTCCACCAGTAGCCTGACACACCTCCACAGTAGCTAACACTCTCCATCGTAGGGATAGCACACTCCACCAGTTGTTTAACACCTCCACAAGTTGCTTACACACTCCAACCCAGTAGACTAACACACTACACAGTAGTAATACTCTCCAGCAGTAGCTAACACAACTTCCACTAGTAGCAAACACAACTCCCCAGTAGCTACACTCCAGCAGTAGCTAAACACACTCCACCAGCAGCTAACATTACTCAACAGTAGCTAACACACTCCACTAGTAAGCTAAACAAACTCCACCAGTAGCTAACACTCCAGCAGTTAGTAACACACTCCACCAGTAGCTAAACACACTCACCAGTAGGCTAGCACTCTCCACCAGTAGCTAACACACTCCACCAGTAGCTATCACTTTCCCATCAGTAGCTAAACACACTCCAACCAGTATGCTAAACATTCATCAGTAGACTAACACACTCCAACAGTAGCAAAAACTTTCCATCAGTAGCTAACACACTCCACCGTAGCTACACTTTCCATCAGTAAGTAACACACTCCACCCAGTAGCTACACACTCCACCAGAGCTAACACACTTCCACCCAGTAGCTAGCACACCTCACCGGAAGGTTACACATTCCACCGTAGCTAACACATCCACCAGTAGCTAACCTCTTTCCATCAGTAGCTAGCACACTCCACCAGAGCTAAACACTCCACCAGTAGCTAAATACTCTCCATCAGTAGCTAACACACTCCACCAGTAGCAAACACACTCGACCAGTTGCTAACACTCCACCAGTAGCTATCACACTCCACCAGTAGCTAACACTCTCCACAGTAGCTAACCCACACTCCACCAGTAGCTAACACATCTCCAGTAGTATAAACACCCCAATAGAAGTAACCACACTCAACAGTAGCTATCACACCCCACCGGAAGGTAACACATTCCACCAGTAGCTAACACACTCCACCGGTAGCTAACACTTTCCATCAGTAGCTAACACACTCCACCAGTAGCTAACACTTTCCATCAGTAGCTAACACACTCCACCTGTAGCTAAAACACTCCACCAGTAGCTAACACACTCCACCAGTAGCTAATACTCTCCATCGTAGGCTAAACAATCCACCGGTAGCTAACACTTTCCATCAGTAGGCTAACACAACTCCACCAAGTAGGCTAACCACTTTCCATCAGTAGCTAACACACTCCACCTGTAGCTAAAACACTCCACCAGTAGCTAACACACTCCACCAGTAGCTAATACTCTCCATCAGTAGCTAACACACTCCACCAGTAGCAAACACACTCGACCAGTTGCTAACACTCCACCAGTAGCTATCACACTCCACCAGTAGCTAACACTCTCCACCAGTAGCTAACACACTCCACCAGTAGCTAACACACTCCACCAGTAGCTAACACACCCCAACAGAAGGGTCTAACAACATTCGACCTAGTAGTAAAACACTCCACCAGTAGCTAACACACTCCACCAGTAGCTAATACTCTCCATCAGTAGCTAACACACTCCACCAGTAGCAAACACACTCGACCAGTTGCTAACACTCCACCAGTAGCTAGCACACTCCTAGTAGGCTACACTCTCCACCAGTAGTAACACAACTCCACCAGTAGCTAACACACTCCGCCAGTAGCTAACACTCTCCATCAGTAGCTAACACACTCCACCAGTAGCTAACACACTCCACCAGCAGCTAACACACTCCTCCAGTAGCTAACACTCTGCATCAGAAGCTAACACACTCCACCAGTAGCTAACACACTCCACCAGTAGCTAACACACTTCACCAGTAGCTAATACTCTCCATCAGTAGCTAACACACTGCACCAGTAGCTAACACACACCACCAGTAGCTAACACACTCCACCAGTAGCTAATACTCTCCATCAGTAGCTAACACACTCCACCAGTAGCAAACACACTCGACCAGTTGCTAACACTCCACCAGTAGCTATCACACTCCACCAGTAGCTAACACTCTCCACCAGTAGCTAACACACTCCACCAGTAGCTAACACACTCCGCCAGTAGCTAACACACTCCACCAGTAGCTAACACACTCCGCCAGTAGATAACACACCCCACAAGAAGGTAACACATTCCACCAGTAGCTAACACACTCCACCAGTAGCTAACACTTTCCATCAGTAGCTAACACACTCCACCAGTAGCTAAAACACTCCACCAGTAGCTAACACACTCCACCAGTAGCTAATACTCTCCATCAGTAGCTAACACACTCCACCAGTAGCAAACACACTCGACCAGTTGCTAACACTCCACCAGTAGCTATCACACTCCACCAGTAGCTAACACACTCCACCAGTAGCTAACACACTCCACCAGTAGCTAACACACTCCACCAGTAGCTAACACTCTCCATCAGTAGCTAACACACTCCACCAGTAGCTAACACACTCCACCAGCAGCTAACACACTCCTCCAGTAGCTAACACTCTGCATCAGTAGGCTAAACACACTCCACCTCAGGCAGCTAAACACACTCCTCAGAGTTGCTAACACTCTGCATCAGTAAGCTTAACCAACACTCCACCAGTAGCTAACCACTCCGTACAGTAGCTAACACACTCCACCAGTAGCTAAACACTCCGCCAAGTTGCTAACAACTCTCCATCAGTAGCTAGCACACACCACCAGTAGCTAACACACTCCACCAGCAGCTAACACACTCCACCAGCAGCTAACACTCTGCATCAGTAGCTAACACACTCCACAGTAGCTAACCACCCTCTCCACAGTAGCTTACACTCTTCACCATGCCTAATACTCTCCATCAGTAGCTAATCTACCTGCACCAGTAGCTAACACACTCCACCAGTAGCTAACACTCGACCAGTAGCTAACACACTCCACCAATAGCTAACACTCTCCATCAATAGCTAACACACTGTACCAGTAGCTAACACACTCCACCAGTAGGTAACACTCCACGAGTAGCTAACACACTCCACCAGTAGCTATCACACGCCACCAGTAGCTAACACTCTCCATCAGTAGCTAACACACTCCACCAGTAGCTAACACACTCCACCAGTAGCTGACACACTCCACCAGTAGCTAACACACTCCACCAGTAGCTAACACACTCCAACAGTAGCTAACACACTCCACCAGTAGCTAACACTCTCCATCAGTATCTAACACACTCCACCAGGCTGTAATATTGCTGCACACTAATAGCACCTTTCAAGGCAGGTGAAATTGCCGACCTAGAAAATGTACAGAGAACCTTCACGGCGCGCATAACGGAGATAAAACACCTCAATTATTGGGAGCGCTTGAGGTTCCTAAACCTGTATTCCCTGGAACGCAGGAGGGAGAGATACATGATTATATACACCTGGAAAATCCTAGAGGGACTAGTACCGAACTTGCACACGAAAATCACTCACTACGAAAGCAAAAGACTTGGCAGACGATGCAGCATCCCCCCAATGAAAAGCAGGGGTGTCACTAGCACGTTAAGAGACCATACAATAAGTGTCAGGGGCCCGAGACTGTTCAACTGCCTCCCAACACACATAAGGGGAATTACCAACAGACCCTTGGCAGTCTTCAAGCTGGCACTGGACAAGCACCTAAAGTCAGTTCCTGATCAGCCGGGCTGTGGCTCGTACGTTGGTTTGCGTGCAGCCAGCAGCAACAGCCTGGTTGATCAGGCTCTGATCCACCAGGAGGCCTGGTCACAGGAAACGTGGCCCGCGGGGGGCGTGATCCCGGAACTCTCTCCAGGTAAACTCCAGGTAAACCAGTAGCTAACACACTCCACAATTTGCTAACACACTCCACCGGTAGCTAACACACCCCACCAGTAGGTAACTCACTCCACCAGTAGCTAACACACTCCACCAGTAGCTAACAGTCTCCATCAGTAGCTAATACACTCCACCAGTAGCTAACACACTCACCAGTAGCTAACGCCTCTCTTCAATAGTAAACACACTTCACCAGTAGCTAACACACTCCACCAGTAGCTAACACTCCACCAGTAGCTAACACACTCCACAGTAAGCTTAACACTCTCCATTAGAATAGCAAATAGCTAACACACTCCAACAGTAGCTAACACAATCCACCAGAATAAGCTACACTCTCCATCAGTAGCTAACACACAGACCAGTAGCTAACACACTCCACCAGTAGCTAACACACTCCACCAGTAGCTAACACACTCCACCAGTAGCTAACACACTCCACCAGTAGCTAACACACTCCACCAGTAGCTAACACACTCCGCCAGTAGCTAACACACTCCACCAGTAGCTAACACACTCCGCCAGTAGATAACACACCCCACAAGAAGGTAACACATTCCACCAGTAGCTAACACACTCCACCAGTAGCTAACACTTTCCATCAGTAGCTAACACACTCCACCAGTAGCTAAAAATCACTCCACCGTAGCGAAACACTCCACAGTAGCTAATACTCTACTTCAGTAGCTAACACTCTCCACCAAGTAGCAAACCACTCGGACCAGTGCTAACACTCCACCAGTAGCTATCACCACTCCACAGTATAGCTAACACTCTCCACAGTAGTAACACACTCCACCAGTAGCTTAAACCCCCCCCCCCCCCCCCCCCACCAATCCACAGTAGCTAACACTCTCCATCAGTAGCTAACACACTCCACCAGTAGCTAACACACTCCACCAGCAGCTAACACACTCCTCCAGTAGCTAACACTCTGCATCAGTAGCTAACGCACTCCACCAGCAGCTAACACACTCTCAGTAGTAACACTCTGCATCAGTAGCTAAACACACTCCACCGTAGCTAACACACTCCGACAGTAGCTAACACACTCCACCAGTAGCTAACACACTCCGCCAGTAGCTAACACTCTCCATCAGTAGCTAGCACACACCACCAGTAGCTAACACACTCCACCAGCAGCTAACACACTCCACCAGCAGCTAACACTCTGCATCAGTAGCTAACACACTCCACCAGTAGCTAACACACTCCACCAGTAGCTAACACACTTCACCATGCTAATACTCTCCATCAGTAGCTAACACACTGCACCAGTAGCTAACACACTCCACCAGTAGCTAACACTCGACCAGTAGCTAACACACTCCACCAATAGCTAACACTCTCCATCAATAGCTAACACACTGTTACAGTAGCTAACACATCCACCAGTAGGTACACTCCACGAGTAGCTAATCACACTCCACCAGTAGCTAAATACACTCCACCAGTAGTAAACAACTTCTTCTCAGTACGCTGAACACACTCCTCCAGTAGCTAACACATCCACCAGTAGGCGGACAACACTCCACAGTAGCTAACACACTCACCAGAGCTAACACACTCCACCAGTGGGTTAACACACTCCACCAGTAGCTAACATCTCCAATCAGTATCTAACACACTTCACCAGGCAGTTTTAATTTATGATGACACACTAATAGCACCTTTCAAGGCAGGTGAAATTGCCCGGACCTAGCAAAATGTACAGAGAACCTTCACGGCGCGCCATAACGGAGATATAAACACCTCAATTATTGGGGAGCGCCTGAGGTTCCTAAACCTGTATTCCCTGGAACGCATGGAGGGAGGATACCTGATTATATACACCTGGAAAATCTAAGAGGACTAGTACCGAACTTGACACACGCAAAATCACTCACTACGACAAAGCAAATGACTTGCAGTGATGCAGCATCCACCAATGAAAAGCAGGGGGTGTCACTAGCACGTTAACTGAGACATACAATAGTGTCAGGGGCCCGAAGCGCTGTTTCAACGCCTCACAACACCACATAAGGGGAATACCAACAGACCCCTGGCAGTCTTCAAGCTGGCACTGGACAAGCACCTAAAGTCAGTTCATGATCAGCCGGGCTGTTGGCTCGTACGTGGTTTTTTTGCGTGCACTGCAGCAGGGCTGCACAGCTGGTTGATCAGGCTCTGATCCACCAGGAGGCCTGGTCACAGGAACGGGCCGTGTATATATAGGGGGGACCAGACTCCCGGAACTCTCTCCAGGTAAAAACTCCAGGGTAAACCTGTAGCTAACACTCCACAATTTGCTAAACAACTCCACCGGTAGCTAACACACCCCCCAGTAGGTAACTCCACTCCACCAGTAGCTAACCACATTCCACCAGTAGCTAACAGTTCCATCAGTAGCTATACACTCACCATTAGCTAACACACTCCTCCAGTAGCTAACGCTCTCTTCAATAGTACCACACTTCACAGCCAAAACTAGCTAACACACTCCACCAGTAGCTAACACTTCCACCAGTAGCTAACACACTCCACCAGTAGCTAACACTATCCATTAGTAGCTAACACACTCCAACAGTAGCTAACACACTCCACCAGTAGCTAACCCACTCCACAGTTAGCTAAACACATCCACCAGTAGCTAACACTCTCATCAGTAGCTAACACTCTCCATCAGTAGTAACACACAGCACCAGTCAGCTAACACAACTCCACCAGATAGCTAACACACTCCACCAGTAGCTACACACACTCCAACCAGTAGCTAACACACTCCACCAGTAGCTAACACTCTCCATCAGTAGCTAACACACTGCACCAGTAGCTAACACACTCCACCAGTAGCTAACACACTCCACCAGTAGCTAACACACTCCCACCAGTAGCTAAAACGCTCACCAGTAGCTAACCACACACCACCAGTAGCTAAGCCACACTCCGCCCAGTAGCTAACACCACTCCACCAGTACTAACACACTCCGCCAGTAGATAACACACCCACAAGAAGAGGGGGTAACACATTCCACCAGTAGCTAACACACTCCACCAGTAGCTAACACTTTCCATCAGTAGCTAACACACTCCACCAGTAGCTAACACACTCCACCAGTAGCTAATACTCTCCATCAGTAGCTAACACACTCCACCAGTAGCAAACACACTCGACCAGTTGCTAACACTCCACCAGTAGCTATCACACTCCACCAGTAGCTAACACTCTCCCAGTAGACTAACACCTACCACCAGTAGCTAACACACTCCACAGTAGCTAACACTCTCCATCAGTAGCTAACACACTCCACCAGTAGCTAACACACTCCACCAGCAGCTAACACACTCCTCCAGTAGCTAACACTCTGCATCAGTAGCTCCTACGCATCCACAGCAGCTAACCACACTCTCAGTAGCTACCACTCTCCATCAGTAGCTAAACAACCTCCACCAGTAGCTACTCACTCCAACAGTAGCTAAACACACTCCACCGTTAGCTAACACACTCCGCCAGTACTAACACTCTCATCAGTAGCTAGACACACCACCTGGTAGCTAAACCACTCCACAGCAGCTAACACACTCCACCAGCAGCTAACACTCTGCATCAGTAGCTAACACACTCCACCAGTAGCTAACACACTCCACCAGTAGCTAACACACTTCACCATGCTAATACTCTCCATCAGTAGCTAACACACTGCACCAGTAGCTAACACACTCCACCAGTAGCTAACACTCGACCAGTAGCTAACACACTCCACCAATAGCTAACACTCTCCATCAATAGCTAACACACTGTACCAGTAGCTAACACACTCCACCAGTAGGTAACACTCCACGAGTAGCTAACACACTCCACCAGTAGCTATCACACTCCACCAGTAGCTAACACTCTCCATCAGTAGCTAACACACTCCACCAGTAGCTAACACACTCCACCAGTAGCTGACACACTCCACCAGTAGCTAACACACTCCACCAGTAGCTAACACACTCCAACAGTAGGTAACACACTCCACCAGTAGCCAAAAACACTCTCCATCAGTATCTAACACACTCCACCAGGCTGTAATATTGCTGCACACTAATAGCACCTTTCAAGGCAGGTGAAATTGCCGACCTAGAAAATGTACAGAGAACCTTCACGGCGCGCATAACGGAGATAAAACACCTCAATTATTGGGAAGCGCTGTGAGGTTCTAAACCTGTATTCCCCTGGAACGCAGGAAGGGGTCGAGATTACAATGATTATATACACCTGGAAAATCCTAGAGGGGACTAGATTACGAACTTGCACACAGAAAAATCACTCACTACGAAAGCAAAACGACTTGCAGACGATGAGCATCCCCCAATGAAAAGCAGGGGTGTCACTAGCACGTTAAGAGACCTAAAAATAACGTGTCCAGGGGCCCCGAGACTGTTCAACTGCACCTCCTCAACACACGTAAGGGGAATACAAACAGACCCTGGGCAGTCTTCAAGCTGGCACTGGACAAGCACCTAAAGTCAGTTCCTGATCAGCCGGGCTGTGGCTCGTACGTTGGTTTGCGTGCAGCCAGCAGCAACAGCCTGGTTGATCAGGCTCTGATCCACCAGGAGGCCTGGTCACAGACCGGGCCGCGGGGGCGTTGACTCCCGGAACTCTCTCCAGGTAAACTCCAGGTAAACCAGTAGCTAACACTCCACAATTTGCTAACACACTCCACCGGTAGCTAACACACCCCACCAGTAGGTAACCAACTCCTCCCAGTAGCCTAAACACACTCCCAGTAGCTAACACTCTCCATCAGTAGCTAATACACTCCACCAGTAGCTAACACACTCCACCAGTAGCTAACACACTCCACCAGTAGCTAACGCTCTCCTTCAATAGCTAACACACTTCACCAGTAGCTAACACACTCCACCAGTAGCTAACACTCCACCAGTAGCTAACACACTCCACCAGTAGCTAACACTCTCCATTAGTAGCTAACACACTCCAACAGTAGCTAACACACTCCACCAGTAGCTAACACTCTCCATCAGTATGCTAACACAAGCACCAGTAGCTAACACACTCCACCAGTAGCTAACACACTCCACCAGTAGCTAACACACTCCACCAGTAGCTAACACACTCCACCAGTAGCTAACACTCTCCATCAGTAGCTAACACACTCCACCAGTAGCTAACACACTCCACCAGTAGCTAACACACTCCACTAGTAGCTAACACACTCCACCAGTAGCTAACACTCTCATCAGTAGTAGCACTCTCCACAGTTTGTTAACACACTCCACCAGTAGCTAAGCTCTTCCACTAGTAGCTAACACACTCCACCAGTAGCTAACACACTCCACCGGTAGCTAACACACTCCACCTGTAGCTAACACACTCCACCAGTAGCTAACACACTAATAAGTAGATCACACTCACAGTAGTAACACAATCCACCAGTGGCTAACACAACTCCACCAGTAGTAACACACTCACCAGTAGCTAACACACTCACCAGTAGCTAACACACTCCAACAGTAGCTAACACACCCCACCAGAAGGTAACACATTCCACCAGTAGCTAACACACTCCACCAGTAGCTAACACTTTCCATCAGTAGCTAACACACTCCACCAGTAGCTAAAACACTCCACCAGTAGCTAACACACTCCACCAGCAGCTAATACTCTCCATCAGTAGCTAACACACTCCACCAGTAGCAAACACACTCGACCAGTAGCTAACACTCCACCAGTAGCTATCACACTCCACCAGTAGCTAACACTCTCCACCAGTAGCTAACACACTCCACCAGTAGCTAACACACTCCGCCAGTAGCTAACACACTCCACAAGTAGCTAACACACTCCGCCAGTAGCTAACACTCTGCATCAGTAGCTAGCACACACCACCAGTAGCTAACACACTCCACCAGCAGCTAACACGCTCCACCAGCAGCTAACACTCTGCATCAGTAGCTAACACACTCCACCAGTAGCTAACACACTCCACCAGTAGCTAACACACTTCACCATGCTAATACTCTCCATCAGTAGCTAACACACTGCACCAGTAGCTAACAACACTCCACCAGAGTAGCTAAAACACTGACCAGTAAGCTACACACACTCCACCTGTTGCTATCACACTCCACCAGAAGTTGCTAACCACACTCTCCATTTCAGGTATTAACACACACACACAGAAGCTACACACTCCACCAGTAGCTGACACATCCACCAGTAGCTAACACCACTCCACCGTAGCTAAACACACTCAACAGTAGCTAACACACTCCACAGTAGCTAACACTCTACTCATTATTAAACACACTCCCCCAGGCTGGAATATTGCTGCCACTAATAGCACCTTTCAAGGCAGGTGAAATTGCCGACCTGGAAATGTCAGAGAACCTTCACGGCGCGCATAACGGAGAATAAAACACCTCAATTATTTGGGAGCGCTTGAGGTTCCAAAACCTGTATTCCCTGGAAAACGCAGGAGGGAGAAGATACTGATTATATACACCTGGAACAAATCCTAGAGGGACTCAGTACGGACTACTTGCACACGAAAATCACTCACTACGAAAGCTAAAAGACTTGGCAGACGATGCACCATCCCCCCAATGAAAAGCGGGGAGTCACTAGCACGTTAAGAGTCATACATAAGTGTCAGGGGCCCGCGGACTGTCAACTGCTCCCAACAACATAAGGGGGATTACCAAACAGACCCCTTGCAGTCTTCAAGCTCGACTGGACAAGCACCTAAAGTCAGTTCCTGATCAGCGGGCTGTTGCTCGTACGTTGTGGGTTTGCGTGCAGCAGCAGGCAACAGCCCTGGTTGATCAGGCTATGCAATCCACAAGGAGGCCTGGTACAGACGGGCGCCGCGGGGGCGATGACTCGGAACTTCCCAGATAAACTCCAGGTAAACCAGTAGCTAACAACTCCACAAATTTGCTAAACACGCCCACCGGTAGTTAAACACCCAACCAGGTAGGTACTCACTCCACAGTAGCCTAACACCACTCCACCAGTAGCTAACGTCTCCTTCAATAGCTAACACACTTCACCAGTAGCTAACACACTCCACCAGTAGCTAACACTCCACCAGTAGCTAACACACTCCACCAGTAGCTAACACTCTCCATTAGTAGCTAACACACTCACAACAGTAGCTAACACACTCCACCAGTAGCTAACACTCTCCATCGTAGCTAACACACAGCACCGTAAGACTAACAACTCCACCAGAAGCTAACACACTCACAGTAGCAACACACTCCACCAGTAAGCTAACACACTCAACCAGTTGGCTAATCACTCTCCATTCAGTAGCTAGAATCACGCCACCAGTAGCTAACACACTCCACCGTAGATGACGCATACACAAGTAGCTAACACTCTCCATCAGGAGGTAGCACACTCCACAGTTGTTAACACACTCTCCACAAGTAGATAACCCTCCACCAGTAGCTAACCACAATCCAACCAGTAGCTAACACTCCTCCATCAGTAGCTACACAACTCCACTAGTAGCTAACTCACTCCACCAGTAGCTAACACTCCTGCAGTAGCTAACACACTCACCAGCAGCTAACATACTCACAGTAGCTAACACACTCCAACAGTAGCTAGCACACACTCCAACAGTTTCTATCACACCCCCACCGGAGGTAAAACACATTCCACCAGTACTAAACACACCTTCCACCAGTAGCTAACAACACTCGACAGTTGCTAACACTCACCAGTACTAACCACTCCACCAGTAGCTAAACACTTTCCATCAGTAGCTAACACACTCCACCAGTAGCTAACACTTTCCATCAGTAGCTAAAACACTCCACCAGTAGCTAACACACTCCACCAGTAGCTAATACTCTCCATCAGTAGTAACACTCTCCACAGTAGCAAACCACATCGACCAGTTGATAACACTCACCATGTAGTATACACTCCACCAGTAGCTAACACTCTCCACCAGTAGCTAACACACTCCACCAGTAGCTAACACACTCCTCCAGTAGCTAACACACCCCAACAGAAGGTAACACATTCCACCAGTAGCTAACACACTCCACCAGTAGCTAAAACACTCCACCAGTAGCTAACACACTCCACCAGTAGCTAATACTCTCCATCAGTAGCTAACACACTCCACCAGTAGCAAACACACTCGACCAGTTGCTAACACTCCACCAGTAGCTATCACACTCCACTAGTAGCTAACACTCTCCACCAGTAGCTAACACACTCCACCAGTAGCTAACACACTCCGCCAGTAGCTAACACTCTCCATCAATAGCTAACACACTCCACCAGTAGCTAACACACTCCACCAGCAGCTAACACACTCCTCCAGTAGCTAACACTCTGCATCAGAAGCTAACACACTCCACCAGTAGCTAACACACTCCACCAGTAGCTAACACACTTCACCAGTAGCTAATACTCTCCATCAGTAGCTAACACACTGCACCAGTAGCTAACACACACCACCAGTAGCAAACACACTCGACCAGTTGCTAACACTCCACCAGTAGCTATCACACTCCACCAGTAGCTAACACTCTCCACAGTGCTCACACACTCACCAGTAGCTAACACACTCCCCAGTAGGGCTAACACACTCCAACAGTAGCTAAACACTCCGCAGTAGATACACCACCCCACAACGAGGTAAACACATTTCCACAGATAGCTTTTTAAACACTCCACAGTAGTCTAACAACTTTCCATTCAGTAGCTAACACACTCACCAGTAGCTAAAAACACTCCACCGTCAGCTAACACACTCCACCTGTAGCTAATACTCTCCATCAGTGCTAACACACTCCACCAGTAGCAAAACACACTCGGAACAGTTGATAACACTCCCACCAGTAGCTATCACACTCCACCAGTAGCTAACACTCTCCAGCAGTAGAGCTAAACACTCTCACCAGTAGCTAACACACTCCCACAGTAGCTATCACTCTCCATCAGTTGCTAACCACCACTCACCAAGTTGGCTAACTCACTCCACCAGCAGCTTACACACTCCTCCAGTAGCTATCACTCTGCATCAGTAGTAACACAACTCCACAGCAAGCTAAACACTCCTCAGTTGCTAACACTCTGCACTCAGTAGCTAACACACTCCACAGTAGCTAAACACCACTCCGGTCCAGTAGCTAACCACACTCCACCAGTAGTAACACACTCCGCAGTAGCTAACACTCTCCATCAGTTAGGGGCTTAAGGCACACACCACTGTAGCTTACACACTCCACCAGCAGCTAACACACTCCACAGCAAGCTAAACACTCTGCCTTTCAGTAGCTTAACGCACCCACAGTAGCTAACACACTCCACCAGTGCTAAACACACTTCACCTTGCTATTACTCTCCATCAGTAGCTACACACTGCCACCAGTAGCAAACACTCCACCCCCAGTAGCAACACTCGACCAGTAGCTAACACAACTCCCAATAGCTAACACTCTCATCAATAGCGTAACAACTGTACCAGTAGCTAACACTACTACCCAGTAGGCTAACACTCCACGAGTAGTAACACACTCCACCAGTAGCTATCACACTCCACCAGTAGCTAACACTCTCCATCAGTAGCTAACACACTCCACCAGTAGCTAACACACTCCACCAGTAGCTGACACACTCCACCAGTAGCTAACACACTCCACCAGTAGCTAACACACTCCAACAGTAGCTAACACACTCCACCAGTAGCTAACACTCTCCATCAGTATCTAACACACTCCACCAGGCTGGAATATTGCTGCACACTAATAGCACCTTTCAAGGCAGGTGAAATTGCCGACCTAGAAAATGTACAGAGAACCTTCACGGCGCGCATAACGGAGATAAAACACCTCAATTATTGGGAGCGCTATGAGGTTT